>MJUU01063595.1:199703-210896 GCA_002080025.1 Modiolus philippinarum | reverse complement strand
GGGGGGGGGGGGGGCTAAACATGTATGCAAGAGGTTGGGGTTAAGAAACACCATTTACAACTTCTTAAAATGGACCAACATCCATTAATGTGATAATGACGTGCCATATAAAGTTTCCATTTTTTCCATAAAGTAAGAACTTGCATACTTGTTTGACGAGTTTCATATTCAATGTCGAAACGAAAGTTTTTAAACCGTTACAATGTTTACGTTATACCTACACATGCATACTTTTCTAGGAGCAGAAACCTGTGTGACAACGTCTCCTAAAACACTTTTATCTCTTACCTCCCATTTTTTCGTGATTTTTACAGTATTATACTGCTTAAAAGGGATTTCTTGTCTGGATCATCATGATCTGACATAACTCCATTGTTTACAAAAACAAAGCTTCTCGAAGACGATGATTTCCAAATATGGGCATATGTAGGAGGAGTCTGTTTATCGATGTTTCGGCAAAATATCAATTTTTCTGAAGTGATTCGTGATAGTCTTTCACGAACGACCATCACAATCATATTTTAAATCATAACAATGATGATTTATACTGATACAGGCCCGCAAATAAATGATACGGAAGGTTCCTGCCATTTTGACTTATGCATATTCATTAGAATAAGGGGACATAACTAGAAAAAGATTTTCTTCAACTTTTAGCGCGAAAAAGGCATTAACTTACCTGCGTTAGCTGTCTGCATTATTTATACGCCAATTCTTGAGGCAGAACAAGATGTTCTTTATAATATACGAGCTTCAGTGTTTGAAATTTGAAACCTTTAAGTTTATTTAACAATACTTTAGGAACAACTTAGAAAAGGATATTGAAGTAGTCCATACGTGAAGTAACAAAACATTCTCTTACGCTTTTGTAGCATATGTATTCAGATAATTTATTTTGTGACTCTTTGTGACCCTTTGTCGTTGTTGTCTGTAACAGTAGCTTCCTACAAAGCGAAACGGTTTTCTATAGTCATTTTCGAGTCCAGAAGAGAATCTTGATTTCTAACACAGGTGGTGGTTCATCATTAAACTTTTTATGGTATTAAATTCATTCAAGATTCAGAAACTCCTGTAATGCTTTGAATTATGACTTACATGATGCCAATGTTGTACCTAGATCGGCTTGTGCATGTGGCTATCGTATTCAAAATACAAAACATTTTTTTTTCTACATTGTACTAAATATAATGAATAAAGAGGCATATTACAAACAAGATTGAATCAATTGAACATTCCCCTCAATATTGACGTCTTTTTGAATTGATTCTGCATATTTCTAGGTTTCTATAGAGGAGAAATATAAATCTTTAGTAGGAATTGAGCTAAAAATTGATATCCATTTTTGTTATGTAAGGTCATCTTCATTAATACATGGCAAGAAAAAGCAGGAAAAGAGTGTTTGCTTTTTTGGTCCTTCGTCTTTATTTTTTTCTGTGATTATTCTTTTTTGATGGAATGACGTTTATTTAAAGTACAACGTTACAGTTTGTTATGAACAATTTTTGGTATGTGAAAATATGCAATTTTTTTTTGCCATCTATGGAAATTTTTGATGATACGTGCAGTTTTCGAAGTGGGAAAACGAAACTGAATAAAAAAGATTTTATTTTTACTCTACAAAGTGGTAAAAGAAGATCATTTAAACTTCATACAAACACAATGCATTTAAAATGTGTATATTATAGTGTAACATTATACTTCTAAATTTACTATGGTACTAAAAGTAAAATTTAAAATTTTACGTTTATGTCTATCAGAATCTAAAGGATCGTGTTTTGTCAAATCTTATATCAACACAGTATTTAACTACACATGTGTATAGTCAATACTTATAAAATAATAAAAACCCACATAAATGCCTATTTTACCTGGAAAAATTATTTTTGTTTATTTTGGGGTTTGATTTATATGTTGATTGTTATTTGGGCCTCTTTCGTAAATTTAAAATAAAAAACAGATTTTTCGACAGACACAGAGAATATCAGTCTAATCAACGACTGTAGGTTTTAAAATAGTCAAAGCAAGGTTAGCAATGGAGGTAATAAAAAAAAATACCGAACAGAGTGGTCAGGAGCCGAAGTTCATGAAACAAAAAGACAAATCAGGTGGAAACCACCGCAATGGTCCTGACTTGGTACAGGCATTTCGAAAGAAATCATCGATATTGAACACTTAATTACTGGTATTGCAAAGCAGGGTATCAACGGACCTTGACACTTTAGTTTAAGCTGTTTCATATTTACAAAGAATGACTGTTTCGTTTATTGTCATTTCCAATCGAATTAATTATTAGTTTATGCAAATTACACACAGTTCTTGCTCAATTTAAACAAATACAAAAAGCTTTTATGCACAATTAATATAGCACACTGCAAATTAAATTGTACTCTGTAAGCACTATCAGAAAATTTGTTCAAATGAGGTCTATCAACATTTGTCGTCATTTACACGTGAACACCCGTTTACATCCTTCTCGGAATTGTGTGTCCATAAATGCGTATATAACTGGATTTATCACACTGTTTAATATGTACAGTTGATTTAAAAAAGTAAGTACAACTATTGTACCGTCTGGTAGGTCTTCCCAGAATACATCATTCTCCCCTAGAATCATCGTCATTATAACTGGTGGAGTAAAACAAACAAGGAAAAGTATAGTTATTACCATAAACATCAGTGCAAGTCTATATTTTAATTTTACAATCTGCTTGTCAACTTTAACATGTTTGTTATTTTCATCTTGCTGTTCGCTACTTTCGCCAGACGTCCTGTCCTCTAGAGTTGTGACTTCAGTTTTCATGTCCTCTGATGTTCGTTTAGGATTTAAAGACGACTTAGTTTGATGAAAATGCATGAATACCTTGTATCCGATTTTACTGTAAACAAACACTAGAAGCGATAAAATGGATATCAGAACTAAAGCCATCACTATTCCATATATTGTGTATCCTAGATTTTCACCTTCTTGTATTATCCCACATCTTTTCCCGGTCAAATTAAATTCCGGATGTTTGATATCCACTGAACCATAAGAGAATATCTGTGGAATTGATAACGAAAGTGAAAACGTACATGAAATAAAAAGAGCAATATAAATCCGGGTCTTTGACATTTGTGAGCTTTTCGAGCAGAAAAATTTCACATATCGTTGAACTGCTATGCTACACAACAACGAAGCTGAAATCAGTGTGAACAAAGTGTTTGTAAACGCTAAAAGTTTGCATATATTTGTATTGTAAAATGTGACCTGCCATTGCTGTTGTATTATTTCTAACGATGAGCAAAACACAGCTGCAAGAAGATCAACTACAGCTAAAATTGGAATGAAAAATCGGTCATCTGTTAGTTTCATTATACGTTGATAAACGAGAATTGTGATTCCATTTCCGATAAGTCCTGTCACTAAATATACTACTAAAATTACAGTGTTCGGTAAAATTACCTTAGTCAGTTCGGAGTTCCATGCTTCAATGTCACCCTCAAGTCTTTCAGGTTTCACCATTTCTGCTGTCACTCTAATGAACTGTTTACTAACGTTGTACTTTTTTCTTGCTTAAGTTGAACAATTTTGATTATCAATTTACACATTTCTTCCGTGTTGTTGCCGTGAAAAGACAAATTATGATTTAAAATGAAAAGATATCGCCCATATAATATTTCTCCCTTTACGTCAGCATTACTGTTTTTTAACAATTGATATTCAAGGTTGCATTTAAATGTATGTTTCTTGGAAATAAAAACTGGATTTAGTTCACCTAAGTAATGATTGAAATACTGTATTTCTAAAAACAATAATAGTTTATGGTCAGCTTTTAAGAAATTTCATCTTTGAAAGATCTTTATTGTCACTTTATTGCAATTTTCTGTTCAAAGTATTGAAAGAATGAGCTAACACAATAATCTTTTCCATACTTTGTCACTTGCGCTTTTGAAGACGAGAGGGGGTGACATATGGGGTCTGCTCTCCCAATTCCGAGATTTTTTTCTACTTTTTGTCCCAGTTCCGACATTTTTGGCCCCTTTTCTCTACTTCCAACATTTTTTTGGGTTGTTCCTTTTCCCGCATTTTCACTTTAATAATAAAGAATAAAAATCGATAAACCAACAACACCAACTATTTTATTTGCTCTCATGTTCCATAAAGCTATTATTAGCCATAACAGACTTTCCCATCATAGGAAAATATACATGCAAAAGGACCTAAATTCCGTGAAGTTATCCATCAACTGGTAGCAAAATTTTAAACTTCTTATGAGTGCTGTAGAAGACTATACCAGAAAATAGATTAAAGATGAAGACCTTAATTCTTTTTCGGAGTGGATTCAGGTTCAGGTTATGAGGTCTATGATCTTAAAACGGATCAATCAGCTAAAAGGGTCAACATGAACTAAATAAACAACAATTTTCAAAAATGCTAATGTTGCCAGGCCAGATACTTGTCCTCCATGCATGACAAATAAGTTGTTGTTCCTGCAGATGTCCCTTAAATTTATATCTGTTAAAATATTTACAGCGATTGTATAAAGAAAAGAACTTGGCATTGGTAATATTTAGAGCAATCCATCCTACACAGCCACTACGATGTCTAAGGATGAGATATTACAGTCATATATCTATTTTGCTTTCATTTGGGTGAAGAAAATAAGCTCCGATCTTTGTACTGGGCAAAAAATTACACTAATGCTTATACATCGCTTGATCTGTAAAATGTTCTACAAAGCACATTGTTCCAGTATAGGTAGAAAACAAGCATACTTTGTGAAATACGACAACGAATCGGAGAAAAAATATACAGCGTATAATGGGGAAGTATTGATAAAATATAAGATTTTCTGATCGACAGTATATTTGTGCAGTTTGGAGGTTTTTTTTGACAGACTAACCAAATTCTGAAGGGCACAAACTGTGCATCTCTTTCAGTCGATTTGTTTCTTCACTCTTATGAGGCAGAATTAATCGACAGGCTTCTTCAAAATAAAGAAAAAAATAAGCCCAATCTTTTATTTTAGCCTACTTCGGTATATAGATAAGATATTGTCACTAAACTTTAGTGATTTTCTTGATCTTTTATGAACAAAATAGCTCGAAATTAAAGACCCTTTTATATCGGCCTCATTCCTTGAGCTTCATCTGCAATTGACAACAGATGTAGGCTAAAAACTACGCTGCATTAAAAACGCGATGACTTTACTTTTCCAACAATCAACTTCCCTTTTCTTGTAGCAACATTCAAACAGCACCAGCATATGGATTGTACATCTCCCAACTCACGTGCATGGGTTGATACAATATAACTTCCATGATATAGCTCGGTTCTTCATATAAAGGCTACTTAAACAAGGGTATGTAACTCATAACTTGTTATCACTGCAGAAGTTTAACGGTCGACATCACAATCTTGTGTACCACTATAGGTTATCTTTTTCCCAGATAACAACAGATTTTTTGTTATACATCTCAAGTTTGTTTTTTTCCTATACTGGATTTGACTTAATCACCGGAAATTGACATGTTAAACACGGAAAGTGTCTTATAAGAAACAGGAGATGCTTACTCTACCGGTACACCTGATATCGCACTTGGTTTTTTAATTGGGTCCGTGTTTTTCATGTGTTTTAGTGTCCCCATTTTTCTTTTCTGTGTGTAATGTCTGTTTCTTTGTGTGTCTGATGTTTTCCTGTCTTTAGATTATTCTTTCTGAACAGGCGGTTCGATTCTCAATTACATTGATATCAACAGAGAACAACAGAGGTCCACAAATGCGAAATAAAAGCCCTAACAGAACATTGCATCTTGATGAAATCTTGTTAGAATCACTTGCACATTCAGTTAATAAGATCTACCTATCTCTGTCCTGTTCTGAAGTTAATAGTTCTATTGCAAAAGCTTTAAATCTCGGAATACAAAAATACCCAAGTTACATCAAAACAGTAAATTTTTGTTATGCTGTACACGTGTTTCAAGGAGTAAATCCTCATCAGCAGCATAAAATCAAATAATATAGAAAGCCATTATCCGAAAGTAGTCAAATAAGAAGTACTCAACCAAAAATATCGAAATGTGGGGGGGGGGGGAGTGGCAAATCCAGTACCAATGAAGCCTCTGTATTTTTAAGTGATTAGAAATACGGATTGGATTTGAATTCAGTGGTCGTATAAAGTCATCTTAATTTTGAGGGATGTAATTTTACCCCACCTGACAAAAAGCATCTACACTATGCCTTTACAAATGATTAAGTTGTTTCTTAATACTTTCGAATGTAGCTTGTCTGGAACAAATTGAGCAAGGGCCTGCCGTGCATAATTCATGTAAATTATGCTGTAATTTTCTTAAGTAATTTTAGAGAAGAAAATCAAAATATGATTTCCCGATATGATAAAATGTTAAATTAATATTCCATGCCGTCTGCCTTGTATTTTTGTCGGAACGGCTAATATGAGCAATCATTGTGAAGAACCATCCATACATCATTCCATATGAAGAAGAAAAGACATGGGGTAACTGTAAAGGAGACAACACCCCTAAGAGTCATCGTATCATTGATGGATTTCAGTATGATTCGAGGGGGGGGGAGATTGGAGCTGAACAAAATTTAATTTCAAGCAAAATTTTGTCAAAAATTGATGAAAACTTGACACTTTATCCACTGGAACCCCTTTTCGGGGAGTGAAAAAAAGCTTGCTGGAATGTATAAAAAGGGTAAACAAAAAAAAAAAAAAAAAAAAAAAAAAAACACTACAAGCAAGAAAAATAATTTCATGACTGTAAAGCCGACATCTTGGAAAGATGTACATTTCAATATAAACGAATGATAAAAATCCCTAACAAGTACATACTTATATACGTCCTAAAGATATAAGAAACTGTAGTTGTTTGGAAAAATCATTGTTTAATAAATTAGAATGAAAAATGAAATTCATACTATGGATTTGATTTATTTCCATTGATTTATTCACTTTTTAACTTTTTGGGGCCATTTAGGGCTCGCTTTATGGTGTGGTTTTTCTCACTATGTTGTAGACCGTACGTCAACCCCTAGATGCTTTGCTGGAGTTGGGATGTTGTCTCCTTTAAATTTACCCCATTTCCTTTTCTTTTTCATATTAGATCGAAAAAAAACTATTTAAAATACAATCTGATATAATGAATTCCTATAATCTTCCTTTGATTTCTTGTCAATAAGTTAGTTTAAGTGAAATTAAATTAACTAATATGTTTATTTCCTTGCGGGAATGGATTTTTGTGACTAACATTTGTGAATACTTGGCGATGAGATTTTACAAATTTTGAACGGAAAAATATTATTCACATTATCACATTTTATAATGAGAACGTACTCTCTAATACTGGAAGATGACAAAATAGAACAGTGAATAAAAATTCTAAAATATTATGTTCCATTTTCACACTTGGCATGGGGTAGAATGACTGAATAAAACCTGAAAGATTGACAATATGATATAGTTGAATTGTATGAAAATTTATTGTGATTAAAAAGATGCATTAATTTGAAAAAGGTTGCAACAGTTTTTTGCGCAAATGAATAAAAATGTATGTCTGTCCATATTTTTGATGTTTTCAGCCGTGGGGTAAAAAATTCGTTCGTCTTTAACACACTATATTTAAGTACCAAATAGGTAAATAAGTTAAGTAGGGTCAGGGTACTCTCGATGTTTGTTCGTTTGAAAGAATGACACATTCCATTGAGTATATATTCCCTCTCATATGGTGAGCTAAACGTCGTCTGTTTGGCACCGGGTTTACCTTTGGTCTTCCCATGATACAGTGAACAATATGGCTGCGCCTATGGAACACTGTGCAATCAACTTCCGCTACGTCGATTTTTATTTTCATAGTATATGATCAAAAGCCTGAAATTTAAACTACTGACGATACGATTGAGCTCGCTGAGCTTTCTATAATAAACATTTTTTTGTTTCCCCAGGTCATGAAAAGGACATGAAGTACCCAAACTTTTGTTCATTGTGAAGGATACCACATTTCAAATTTCAGTTCATATTACTAATCGTAAAAAAAAATATATGGAGCTTAAACAGGTTGGGGGAAACCCGAATTGGGCTATTATATCCCAATTAGGCTATTATATCCCAACTGGGATATATGGTTGTATCCCAATTGGGGTATTTGACCAGTTTTTTATGAATCATTTTTTTTCACATTTCAATGCCGAGTGATGAAACATAAAATATGAGAAACTTCGTGATTTTAGTCATCAAGTGACACATCGACATCTTTTTAATAATGCTGCATTTCACCAGCACACACATTTTAAGAATGCAAAAGTATGCATTTGATTCTGTCATAATTCCAGATGATCGCAATTATAAATATTTAGATTATCAAGGCAGGAGAAATGAGATATCTGTGAATTACTTTAAGAATAAATTTGAAGTTTAGTTTATAAAGTATGTAAAGATATTGAGGTTTCAGACACCATTGCTAAAACATACATGGACAAAGAGAGGAAACTCTAGAGGAAACGACTTTTCTGTTTACTAATGAAAAACTTTCTTTATTATACTATCCCAGGTTGCTTAATTTGACTCTAGATAGATATTTCTTCGAGAGAAGCAGCATAGAACGGTTGTTAACTCCTTAAAGCTTAACTTATCGCTAAATCAAAGTGACCAATTCTTTTTATCATAAATCAATCTGCAGAATATTTGCAGCATCCTTTTTACAACAGAATATTTTACGAAAGGAAAGGTTAGACCATAACACATATGTTAACTCCAACTGCAATAATTTTAATGAGTTGTATGGCCATTTCGGAAATTAATTCCTCATCAGCAGCACTAGAATCCAAACAAAGGAAATCCATAATTTCAAAAAATGCTCAAAATGCATAAAACCAAACGAAATCAGAATAATTAGTAATATCAAATATAGCTAAGGACAAAATTACAATGTACGATGGAGGGAGTTAATCCTTAGGTTTTAGAATTTACATAAATTTAGGTAAAGTAATTGAACAAAGTGTACACATGAGATATCATCTCATGTACAAGTACACCATATCTAAGAAAAATTAAGAGCATACATCTCTACCACGGGGAATTGTTTCACCAACTCCACACTGCAATAAAAGACAAACTCCTGTGTTAAATATTTTACGAAAGGATACGAAATTAATGAACAGGAGACCATAACACATATGTTAACTCCAACTGCAATAATTTTTATGAGCTGTATGGCCATTTCGGAAATTACTTCCACATCAGCAGCACTAGAATCCAAACAAAGGAAATCCATAATTTCAAAAAAATGTTCAAAATGCATAAAACCAAACGAGATCCGAATAATCAGTTATATCAAATATAGCTAAGGACAAAACTACGATGCAGGAGGTTAATCCTTAGGTTTTAGAATTTACATAAATTTAGGTGAAAGTAATTGAACAAAGTGTACACATGAGATATTATCTCATGTACAAGTACACCATATCTAAGTGAAATTAAGAGCATACATCTCTACCACGGGGAATTGTTTTACCAACTCCACACTGCTATAAACGACAAACTCCTGTATTAAATATTTTACGAAAGGATATGGAGTAAATGAACATGACATTTGGGAAATTATTTCCTCATCTGCAGGACTAGAATCCAAACAAAGGAAATCCATAAAAAATAGAAGTATATCCTCTTGAAGCTCTAACCCTATAGATTTATAATATCTATGTATCTTGATGCAGCATTACCCAAAATGTTATAAACAAATAACTGGTCAAATATCCCAATTGGGATATATAAGTAATTGAATGTAGTTAAATATAATATGAAATGCAATTAAACTAGAGGCTCACATGTACCTGTATTGCTCACATGGTGACTTGTTTTATTCATTGTCACCAAAGACCATCCATTATTATTCATACTTTACATCAGTTCACATCGGGCCATATTACATCGAGGTCTATTATCATACTAGAAAATGATACACATTAACGTTGACTTATTTGGACTTATTTATTTTTTCTTGAGCAGGGTTTAATATTACACGTGCTCGATTCAGTATCTCGTACGCATGACATAGTATTTTGTTCGCACGATTTAATATTCCGTGCGTACGAAAGATAGAATAAAGAGATAATAGGAAACCCCTACAATGGCCGAAAAACATAGTCACATATCACAATGTACCAAATAACTGCACAATAAATAAAAACTCACAATAAAAAGCAGAAGACAAACGTAAACAGCGATAGGAACTCGGAACAGCCAGACCTGGTACCGGCACTAGCAAAAGCCAGTGGTACCGTTAAACCGGTTTATGTGTTCCTAAACCTCCCCTTTCACTGTCCCGTTTCTTTAAAGTATAATAAACAAAGGAATTTCTCTGGATCTTTAACATCATTTCCATAAAATCGATGATGAGAAATGCCATAAGTAACAAGCTGTTTGCGAGTGACATTATATTTTGATATCAGATGTCCATATAATCAATGAAACTTTTAAAATATATTGAACAATTTATGAAATCTGTAACCTTGCTGCAGAAGTTTGGAAGTGATAGTAAGGTGACGTTCCAAGTGTGACGTTCATTAAAGTCGTCAAGAGTAGAAAAAACGCGTGCGAATCGTACTAGTTGAGAAATATAAACTCCGTTAAATGGGGCTTAGGAACGTCGCAGCCAAGAAAAGGGAAATTAGTAATACTGAAACAAAATCATCCCAGAGTATTTCGTGCGTATCAATTATTATTTCATGCGCTCGTCTTAGAATTACGTGCACGTAACTACATGTAGTATTTCCTGCGCACAATTTAGTATTTCGTTCACATATCTAAGTATTTAATGTGCTTCCTGCGGACGATTTAATATTTAATGATTTGAATTTCGTGCTAAAGATTAATAGTATTTCGTGCGCACAATCTATCATTTCTTGCGCACGACTAAGTATTCATTGCGCATGATTTAATATTTAGTGCACACGAATTACTATTTCGTGCACGCGATTTAGTATTTCGTACGCACGATTTAAAATTTCGTGCTCACGACTTAGTATTCCTTACGCATTATTTAATATTTCGCGCACACGAATTAATATTTCGTGCAAACATAGAGTATTAATATGTTCATGCTATAATGATAAACACTAAAATTCTTCACGCAAAAAGAAATCAGCCTTATTTAACATGTTAAAACCATTATCCCTAGATTTCTCTGTTCTTG
>MJUU01063595.1:188800-199209 GCA_002080025.1 Modiolus philippinarum | reverse complement strand
AAAAAAAAAAAAAAAGAAAATACCCCTTTATTGACGATCTGAAAACGTTGTCTTCTTTGACTGTGACTTCATCAGGCATTGTCGCCTTTTTCCTGGTAAGGTCAGAAAGCGGCAAACATATTTGACGTCATATTTAAATTGTAACCAAAAATGTATCGAGAACACTTTATGCATATGTTGTTTAACATTTTGATCACCTATGACCTGGAACTGACGAGAATAGCATACGAATTAGAGAAATTTTATTCTCATATAAATAACAAAATACCGAGATAATTTAGTTTCTGCATATGTACATTTCAGCATTTTATGTCTTTTCAGTGCAGACGTCATTATATGCTTAAATAAATACATATATAAAAACAATAGACTCAGTCAGAAAGGTGAATTTGACTTCTGACAAAAATAAATCGAATGTGATTCACGTATCTAGCTAAAGGACTTAAAGATTAAAACAATAAGGTAAACATATTCTTGTCAATTGTGTTTTTAGGCAATCCAACTTCAGGAAGCATACTACGCCATCCATAATACAAACGATGAACGGTATTTATATCGCAAAAAAAAATATGTTGATTAGACATGACACATACAGATGATTCATTTATCTCGATAAATTTCACATGAAAGGGGTTCCATTTATAAAGGTTTCTTCTGTAAGTCTAACAAATTCACCAAAACCTTATTGTCGATATTTCGATTCTTATAATCTCCCTAGAGTGAAAATTTATAGAACAGGACTTACATGTATATTCGGTATTTGGGAAATTACCTATTGTAGAAGAAAACTAGACCAGGCAGTGTAAGGAAAACAAGCACCTAGAGAAAGAACTTCAATTGGCTGAATTTTAGATTCAACAGTGTAATGATCTTAACCATGCCTTAAATCGTTTATAAAGAGCCACGCCGAGAGCAGCATGGTACGATTACAGTATGTCGACCCTTGCAATTTGAACAGTTGTAATAAAAGGAACGTGGACACATTAAAGAGCTAAATGGACACAATATGCACCTTGACATAGTAAAAGCTCAATACAATCAATGGAAAACCAAAACTAGAATGTTTTATCACTTATAACTCGGAATCGGTAACTCCCGAATGAAAGCTTTCATCAATAGGAATTCAAAGAACAATCCCTTTGGAATCTGACGACACAAATATTAAAGGTTATTTGCACAATTGCACAATAATAATGTGGGCCTATTTGGTCCTATAGCTTGGAAACAGGAAGAGTTACGTCAAATTGGTCAAACATACTATTTATGCGACGTGAAATCCTTTGGAATAATCCAGGTTGGAAATTTCCTCAGGAGAACACTGAAAGAAACCCCATTAACATCTGATAAATCATTACATTCTACAACCAGATATATAAAAACACTCAGTCTGGCCCCTTTTGGTACCTTTATAAAATAAACAGGCGATTGAAAATAACCAAAACCAATGCGAGACTTTTGAATCGTGTTCATCCCCGAAAAGAGTCTATTTTTATGCGAAAAAAAATCAATACATCAATACATTGAAACGGAATCACTAATTAGTTAACACTGTTTAGCTAAGGGTGATTTACATTTCTGTAGCTGTTTAAGTTAATTGATTTTCGTCGATTTAAATCAAGTTAAAGAATTGTCAAACTGGAAATTATAAATGCACTTCAATGTCAAGAATAGTTTTTATGATATATATATATTTTTCTCAAAGGTTTAGAAATCGAAGTTTTCTTCTTTCTGGTATCTAACAGGTTGTTGAAAAACCCAATTGGGCAATTATCAATTTTATACCAATTAGGCTATGATATCACAATTGGGATATACGGTGTTATCCCATTTTGGGTATTTGACCAGTTTTTTTATGAATCATTTTTCACATTTCAATGCCGCGTGATGAAAAATAAGATATGGGAAACTTCGTGATTTTAGTCATCAAATGACATATCGAAATCTTTTTAATATTGCTGCGTTTCACCAGCACAAACATTTTAAGAATGCAACGTATGCATTTGATTCTGTCATAATTCCAGACTATTGCAATTATAAATAGATACTAGTAGATTATTAAGGCACGAGAAACGAGATGTCAGTGAAATACTATAAGGATAAATTGGAAATTTAATTGTAAAAAATGTAAAGATATTGAGGTTTCAAACACCATTGCTAAAACCTACGTTTTGCATTCATAGCATTTTCGAAGACACGGACAAAGAGAGGAAACTCTAGAGGAAATAAAAAATCATATTCATATGACTTTTTCTCCATACTTCATTTGTTTACTAATGAAAAACTTTCTTTATTATACAATCACAGTTTGCTTAATTTGTTTCTAGATAGATATTTCTTCAAGAGAAGCAGTATAGAACGGTTGTTAACTCCTTAAAGCTTAAGTTATCGCTAAATCAAAGTGACTTCTTCTTTTTATCATTATTCGATCTGCAGAAAATTTGCAGCATTCTTTTGACACAGAAGTATATCCCCTGAAAGCTGTAACCCTATAGATTTATTATTTCTATGTACCATGATGCAGCATTAAACACCCAAAATGTTCTTAACAAATAACTGATTAAAATAGCCTAATTGGGATATAATAGCCCAATTGGGATTCCCCCAACCTGTCTAAGGCGATCCGCCTTCAATTACACGAAAGTTCCTATCTCGAAAGTCCCCTATTCAAGCCTTACATTAATGCAAATAAAGATTCGGAAAACCTCACAAGGATTTATCAACTGTAAACGAAAGAATGAACAAAAATCAAAGGTGTCTACAGACGACATCGTCGCCGACAACTACAACAACAACGGCAACACAAGTCAGTAGATGTAATACGTCAATTTTTTGCGGTCGTACAAAAATGTATGACGATACATATTAAATTGAAAGCCAATTTATTGTTTTTGTTTACTGAAAGGCAAACTTTCATTTTGTCCACATTTGTCCACGTTCATTTGCGTTTAAATAAATTCAGTTTTACCATTAGAAATTGAGACTGTTTAACAGACTTTAACAGTCATAGATCTTTGTTAAAGGGTCCAATATTTATATTAATTTTAACTTTTTCAACTTCCTGTCGCAAACTTCAATGAAGAACGGATCTGCAGACCAAATTTTTAGAGAGAAATATTGTGCTTTAAATTATCTCAAACTTGATAAATGGTATGTACTCCGACGTATGGCCATCCTGCATTAGTTGTAGACCTGTCAGATATTTTTTTCCTAGGGTTTCTATGGGTTCATCAACTATTTCTAAATGTGTTTCAAATTAGCCCAGTTGTTTAAAAAAAATAATATGGTTTTCTTAGGCTCCAATACGATAATCGTCGCTGGCTGCCATTTTAGACGAAAGATCGGCACCATATTGACAAAACTAGTTCAAAAACATTCTTAATGACAATGTTTGGTTTAAATCCCAATACGGTTTCTCAAACTAGGACGTTTTCACCTTTTAAGAAGGTAGGAGAATGACTTTGCCAGCATGGATAATGCAAAACTGAGTTCCTTGTTGGATGTTCGATGAAGATTCAGCACCAAAGTAACACCACGTTGTTGACACGACATAAGTATCATTCATGCGAAGTTTGGTTCAAATCCGTTGTCAAAAACCTTTTTTAAAATGAAAAACGTACAGACGCACGATGGGATGAATGATGCAAATTGATGGAAACAGGCCATCTTTGCATTGCAATTTTTTTTAAATGTATATCAATCAATCCCAAAGCAAGACTTTCATTTCAGTTAGCGAAGTATTCTTCACAATACAAACAGAAAGTATACGAAAAATATAATACAGTTTATATTCTGGAAAAGAACTAACAAAGTGATTGCATTTTATTTGTAAATACTTGTGTATTGGGTTAAAGACATCATATTATTTAACAATATTATCAATAATGTTATCAAAAAGTGTTCTCAACAAATTAAACAATTTCTATCTCTTGTTATTTACATAGTAAAACTTGCTTACACTGTGCGCAAAATTCTGTGTCCATAAATGCGTATATTATTGGATTAATCACATTATTTACAATATACAGTTGATTTATAAACATTAGAAAAGCTATTGCACTGTCTGATAGACCTTCCCAAAAAGCACCATTTTGTCCCTTAATAATCGCCATTATAACAGATGGACCGTATGAGACAATGAAAAATATGGTTATGACCAAGAACATCAATGTTAGTCTATATTTTAATCTGATAGTATGCTTGTCAGCTCTCCTACGCTTGAAAGTTGCACTCCCTTGCACGTTGATTTCGCCTGTGGTTGAATCTTCTACGGATGTGTCTCCGGTATGAATTTCATTTGAAGAACTTTTGCGGTAAACAGAAGTCTTTTTATGCTGAAAATGTGTGAACATTTTATATCCGATCCGGCTGTAAATGAACACCAGCAATGATAAAATGGATACAAGAAATAGAACTAGCAATACTCCATAAATCTGAAATCCTAAGTTTTCATTATCCTTTTTTCTATCACAATGCTTTCCAGTTAAATTGAATTCTAAATTTTTGATGTCCACTGGCTCATAAATAAATATTGACGGAATAGACAAGCAGAGACAAACTACAAACAAACCCAGAAGTGCTGTATAAAGCCTTGACTTTGACAACTTTGAATGTTTTGGTCGAAAAAATGTCAGATATCGCTGAAATGCAATGATTGATAGTATTAACACAGACATCAGCGTGAAGAAAGAACTTATAAATACAGAAGACTTACAAATATATGAGTTATTAGATGTGACCTGTTGCTGATTTCGTAAAATCTCAAACGATGAACACAACACTGATCCCAGAAGGTCGAACACAGCTAAAAAGGGAATGAAAAATCGTTGGTCCGTAAGTGTCATTTTGCGCTGATATACAAGAATTGTGATTCCATTTCCCAGTAGTCCAGTCACTAGATAAATAGCAAGAATAACAGTGTTTGGAATAGTTGCCATCGATAATTTTAAGTTCCATGTTTCTATGTCCATAACATGTGTTTCATTATTTACTGCCATTGCATTTAACTTGATATATTTTATTTTTCAAAGTAATTAGTAATGTTTACTACTGTCTAAGAACACTGTGAATGTTTCTTCGAATGAAAGAAGAACAGCCTCCTTAAAGATAAATTTGGAAAGTACGCAATCAAAAATTCCTTCCTTGTTATAAACGTATAAAAAGCCATTGTTACTAATAATATTAATATAAAGTGTGGAAAAACACAGTATCCTCATCCTGTTGTTTCTCTTTCAATAGGGTCTGTAAGTCTTGTCATGTGACACCGAGAAATCACGATAAAATAAAAATTTGAAAACGTTTCTCTCCAAAATACATGTATGACGCTGCAGTATTATGACGTTCATTTTTTTTGCTTGAAGCGTCATATGTTTTTGTTAAAAATGCAACATCCGGGTACAAATTAAGTACCCGATAGTTCCAAAATTGTACAAGACTTACAAACCCTTCTTATGTTCAAAAGTCGACGCCTCAGTTATTCTTTGTGCAGAATGTCTGAACAGACCATCCAAGGACTAACGTGACTTTGATTGGTTAAATTGGTTAAAATATATCACTGGCAAATGAAACACTACAACAACAGCACTATACAGCAATATATACTTTGTTCAATTAATATTATCTAATGTAAATTGTAAAACCTAAGGTTTAACTCCTCACATTGTAGTTTGGTCCTGAGCTATATTTGATATTCCTGATTATTCGGATTTTGTTTGGTCTTAATATGCATTTTAAGCATTTTTTGCAATTATGGATTTCCTATGTTTGGGTTCTAGTGCTGCTGACGAAGAATAACTTTCCGAAATGGCCATACAGGTCACTAAAATTACTACAGTTTGAGTTAACACATTATGTGTAATGGTCTCATGTTCATTTACTCAATATCATTTCATAAATTATTCATCAAGAATATTCGATTTATATTTCATACTTTTCGAGAAATTTGATGGGTGAAAATGATCATATGGTCTACTGAATATTCATAGATTGACCAAAAAGTATAAAAGAAGGTCATATCGCTTGTTCTCAGATCCTAGTTAACGACACAAATAGCCATAAGTATTCAATGTCAACATTTTTTGTGATGCTTTGTATCAAATTTATATTGATACTTTTGTCTAAGAACACATAATATTGTAACAAGAAATACATTTAAAGAGGAATCAATATTGTGTAATGTTTCAATTGCATATTGCATTTATTGTAAGTCCGAAGATAACGAAATTGATTACCGTTAATTAATTATATTACCTTTATTGCACAAGTATGATGTGGGTAGGATATTATATCGCTCCATGAACGCATATCGACATTGGATTTTACTCACGGTCAAAATGTTTCCAAATTTGATATCACATCGTATATAAGTCCTTTACAAACTTATTGTATAATCTCCATTGGTTTTAATATCAAAATACTGAAATTACTATAAATTCTGTTTCTGCATATCGAATTTCCACAAGTTACAAGTTATATTCGTAAAGTTCGTGGACAAGGATAAATAAAAATAGCAGCGTTTTATATATTCATAATTTACATATTCGGAAGCCCTAAGTTTATATGAATTAGGATAAATATGAACTGATCCAAAATTGTATGCAAAAGTGCAAATTTGTCTTCTTAAATTGCCCCGGAATAGTGACCCGAAGCAACATTCAATGAACAGTGAAATGAAAATTACATTGCAGTGTTTATATTATGTTCAACATCAAAAATGCAAAATTGCAACTTCTAGAGATTTTAAATGACAAATTTATGAAAATGAGCTTTAAACGTCTAAATTCTAGAAAAAACTGATCGTTTGTTGATAACTTGGAGAAGTGCAGTTAATCTAGTTTCGATCAGACATTGGTTAACACCCTCAAGTACCAACATATTCCAGAAATATTTAGAGAAAGGATGGTGTTTTGCTTTAAAATTCAAGTGGTTGAGAAATTTTTGGACACAAGAACCAGTTTAAAAGATGGATAAATTGTGTGACATTAGCCATATTTCATAAATTTAATCGCAAGTTTTTCATTAAAAGTCATCCTCAAAGATTAGGACGTCTGACAACGTCAACATTTTACATGTGTGTGCTCTGGTTGTATATCATTAGTCTATTTCACTACGACAGAAAATAATTACGTGTGCTTTTATTGCAATGATATTTTGCATACTTATGCAGTAAAACACGTTGTAAATGAAAACATTAATTTCACATATATTCTCGTATTAAGCCATATTTATTCAAATTGTCCACGAACTTTACGGTCAACTCTCGTATGCCTCTTCAGTGAAGGTTAAATCCAGACATTTGGAAGACCATTAACAAAACAATTGTAAAGTAGATTTAGTAAGAATTACGCCAGAAACTCTAACTGAAACACCATAAACAAGCTAAGGGCAGAGCTAACCAAGATGGAAGTCCTCCTACTATTTTAGCACAATTTTCTTAATTAAGATACAACACTCAGTAAAATAGGTGATCTGTTTAGCGCCAAAGAACTGACATCTTGTGGACTAACAGTCCTTCAGCACAGGTAATAAACGACAATATTTAAAAATTACTGTAAGTTAGGTCAATGTTGTTCATCTGTAAGAGTGTCTCAATTTCCTTTTTTGTACCGTTTTTATGTGATGTCTTTGTTTCTAGGTATTTCCGATATAGCTATTGCATTGGATAATATACCACTCAAAAAAAAGAAATGATGCACAGTTGCATCAAAATTATTGTCTTACCTTCTGGCAGAGTACCACAACTCAAAACCAAAATGTATTTTTTGCTTGTAAGAATGTATATTATACGCCAAAGTGTCTCTTAAAATTCATGAACCATCTCCGGTTACTGTCAAGGTCATGTTCCGGACTGTCTGTATGCTGACGTAAATCTTGCGTCTCTCAACATCTTCAATTTGCCATATCGCCATATTTTCGAACCGATTGAGTTGAAAATATGTTGCTTTTACGTTCGTGAATTCCCCGGGCCTATTTTCCAACGTGTTTTATTCTTAAACACGTGTTGCGCGGTCTTTACGTGGCTCCGCCTAACTGGGCCTGCTACCAAGTGATTTTATCATTTGATGGGCATGTCTGCATTAGACAGATATCAGTAGTCTTTAGTTTATTCTTCATTTCACACAGAAATTAATTTTAGCACAGAAATCCACATTGACGGTTTGACCTCGCTAAGTCATTGTTCACATTGGTTTTGGATTAAACGGGGCATCGACATGAGAGATTATGTCCACCATTTTAAGATGGGAAACTGTTTTATTGATAAAGTGTACCAATAATGGATATCAAACAATTTAAATCTCCCATCCTTTAACGACAAACTCCATCATTGGGCGAAAAACTACTATTCCGGATTTCCATCAAAACCGTTTCGGAATTTATTCAAAAACCGAATAAAGAAATGCATTTTGGCATCCAAGACATTAATACACTTAAAATGAAACTTTGAATTGCGGAACACATACACACACAAAAAAAATTAACTGTGTACTTTTTTTTTGTAGAGTAGTATATATATATATATATATATTTGATTGGCGTTTCGGTTCTCACTTACTAAAAACCAATACCTCCTATTGGAGTTCTATTTCAATATGGAATTAGCCATACGAATTTCAACCAATTATATATTGAATTATTCTGGGATTTCACTTTGTAAATCATCTCTATTGCATTTGAATAATCAGGCAAACAGGTTACACAGTTATTGATGTTGACTGGAAAAGCAAAAAAGGAGAAAGACAGATCTAACCAAGATGGAAGTCGTGCTACAATTTAGCACAATTTTCTAAATTAAGATACAACACTCAGTAAAACAGGTTTTCGGGTCAGCACCGAAGAACTGGCATCTTCCTCTAGCACAGGTAATTAACAACAAAACAAATTACTGTAAGTTAGGTAAATGTTGTTTATCTGTATGATTGTCTCAATTTCCTTTTCTGTACCGTTTTTTATGTGATGTTTTTGTTTCTAGAAAAGAAATGATGGACAGTTTCATCAAAATTATTGTTTTACCTTCTGGCAGAGTACCACAACTCAAAAAACGAAATGTATTTTTTGCTTGTAAGAATGAATATTATACGCCAAAGTGTCTATTACAATTCATAAACCATCTGCGGTCATGGTCAAGGTCATGTTATGGAAGGTCTGTAAGCTGACGTAAATTTTGCGTCTGTCCACATCTTCTTTTTATCAAATCGCCACATTTTCGAACCGATTGAGTCGAAAATATATTGCTTTTACGTTCGTGAATTCCTCGGGCCTATTGTCCAACGTGTTTTATTCTTAAACACGTATTGCGCGATCTTGACTAGGTGCCACCTCACTCGACCTACTGCACGTGATTTTATCATTTGATGGGCATGTGTGCATTAGACAGATATCATTAGTCTTTAGTTTATTCTTAATTCCACACAGAAATTAATTTTAGCACATAAATCCACATTCAAATTAACGATTTGACCTCGCTAAGTCAATGTTCACATTGGTTTTGGATTAAACGAGGCATCGACATGACAGATTATTTCCACCATTTTAATATTGGAAATTGTTTGACTGATAAAGTGTACCAGTTGTTGATATCAAACAATTTAAATCTCTTATCCCTTAACGGCGGACTCGATCATCGGGCGAAAAACTACTATTTCAGATTTTAATCATAACCCTTTGAAAATCGAAAAAAGTAATGCATTTTGGCGTCCAATACATTAATACACTTAAAATGAAACTTTAAATTGCGGAACACGACAGTATTTACAAAATTAACTGTGTCCTTTTTTTGTTGAGTAGTAAATATACATTTTTTTATTGACGGTTCGGTTCTCACTTACTAAAAAAAATTGCCTTCTATTGGAGTTCTATTTCAATATGGATAACTAAATACCGAAGTCACTGTTAATTTATTTTCTGCATATGCGCATTTCGACAACTTATGTCTCTTCAGTGCAGATAAAATCTAAACGTTTGGAGGACCATAAAATCAAATATATTAAAAACTGATAGAGAACAAATACCCAATATGATCTGAATGTAAAGCCAAAATCAGCTAAGGACAGATCTTTGCGTGAGGGAGATACTCCTTAGTTTACAACGTAATTTACAAAAATTTAGATATTGCAAGGTTTGAAAAAAAATGGGCTTTCGGGTCAGCACCGAAGTACTGACTACTGGGCTGGTGAATACCCTCGGGGACCTACAGTCCACCAGCAGAGGCATCGACCCAGTGGTAACAAATAACTAAATACCGAAGTCACTGTTAATTTATTTTCTGCATATGCGCATTTCGACAACTTATGTCTCTTCAGTGCAGATAAAATCTAAACGTTTGGAAGACCATAAAATCAAATATGTTAAAAACTGATAGAGAACAAATACCCAATATGATCTGAATGTAAAGCCAAAATCAGCTAAGGACAGAG
>MJUU01063595.1:160845-188519 GCA_002080025.1 Modiolus philippinarum | reverse complement strand
ACTGATAGAGAACAAATACCCAATATGATCTGAATGTAAAGCCAAAATCAGCTAAGGACAGAGCTTTGCGTGAGGGAGATACTCCTTAGTTTTCAACGTAATTTACAAAAAATTAGATATTGCAAGGTTTGAAATAAAATCGGCTTTCGGGTCAGCACCGAAGTACTGTTATTGGGCTGGTGAATACCCTCGGGGACTTACAATCCACCAGCAGAGGCATCGACCCAGTGGTAACAAATAACTAAATACCGAAGTCACTGTTATTTATTTTCTGCAAATGCGCATTTCGACAACTTATGTCTCTTCAGTGCAGATAAAATCTAAACGTTTGGGAGACCATAAAATCAAATATGTTAAAAACTGATAGAGAACGAATACCCAATATGATCTGAATGTAAAGCCAAAATCAGCTAAGGACAGAGCTTTGCGTGAGGGAGATACTCCTTAGTTTTCAACGTAATTTACAAAAATTTAGAAATGCAAGGTTTGAAATAAAATCGGCTTTCGGGTCAGCACCGAAGTACTGACTACTGGGCTGGTGAATACCCTCGGGGACTTACAGTCCACCAGCAGAGGCATCGACCCAGTGGTAACAAATAACTAAATACCGAAGTCACTGTTAATTTATTTTCTGCATATGCGCATTTCGACAACTTATGTCTCTTCAGTGCAGATAAAATCTAAACGTTTGGAAGACCATAAAATCAAATATGTTAAAAACTGATAGAGAACAAATACCCAATATGAATAAGCCATATGAATTTCAACCAATTATATATTATTGAATTAGTCTGGGATTTCAATTTATAAATCATCTGTATTGCATTTGAAAAATCATTCAAAAAATGGTAAATAGTTATTGATGTTGACTAAAAAAGCAAAAAAGAGAGAGAAAAAAACCTAAACAAACAAATACAAAAACCAAAACAAAACCAAAAAAAAATAATAATAATAATAATAATAATAATAAAGTAGATTTCCAATACGGGAGCGATTTTCAGTGTGACTCCAGGCGACTAATTCGATGAGTCCATCTCATTCGCAGCCTTAAAATCTACCTAAAAATAAATTTTCATCGAAATCAGACGAAGTTAAAATTTTTACGTTTTTTGGCGGCAATCTTATAAATGGCATCTATTTTGAATTTTTTTTTCGTAAAAAAAGAAACGTTCTACTAATGTTGATTTAACTTCATACCAAGTTTCATTTGAATACTTCAAGCCGTTCCAATTCTTCGGACAAAAATATTTGAACAATTATGAGAAACGTAGAATAATAACGTGTCACCCCGACGTTGTGTGGGTAACATAATGACAAATAATCCTCACAAAATAGGGTTTTCTTCGATTAATTTTTATAAACCGCCTGCATTGCATTTGCAACTGATGCATAAAGGTTATTGATGTTGTCAAAACAATAAAAATAATAAAAATAACAATAATATATATACTTAATAAAATTTACTTGAATTGAAATAAAATAAAGCATTAAAAGCTTCTCCTATCTATTTAATCTGTAGCTGATTTCATGGCATTTACATTAAAAACCTAGTTCACTTGAAAATATACAACATGTACAAAGAAACTTATTTTCAGTTTATTGTTTAGATGTTTAACTTTAAAATTTGTTTTTCTCAATATAATGCCAGATTATTTTCAATCCTTGTAGGTTATTTTACCGCGAACGTTATTTTAATTATAACTAGAGGCTCCCAGGAGCCTGTATCGCTCACCTGGTTTTCAGTTGCCACAATCAAGGTAACAATGTAAGTTATACAGTTGATCTTCAGTTTCTCAAAGTTTTGTAGGTCGAACACCTCAAATATCTTGAACTGTTTTTAAGTCTGATCATGTTTTATTATATTTCTTTGTTTGGATTTTTTGATACAAAACATCTTGCTAAGGACCACTTTCGACAGCAGTTTTGAAGTCAAGACGTCATTTTGTAAATTGCAGTCAACAAACAATTTTCAATATCAGTTTTGAAGTCGCAACATCAATATCTATTTTAAAATCAAATTTCATTGAAATCGGACAATGTTGAATTTTCCTGCCTTTTTTGGTGGCCATTTTGAAAATGGCGGTCAAGGAACAATTTCCAACACCGGTTTTGATCTCACAACATCAAGATCTTTTTGGAAACCAAATTTCATTGAAATCGGACAATGTTAAATTTTCCCGCCTTTTTTGGCGGCCATTTTGAAAATGGCGGTCAAAGAACAAATTTCAACATCAGTTTTGAACTCGCAACATCAAGATCTATTTGGAAACCAAATGTCATTGAAATCGGGTAATATGGAATTTTCCCGCCCTTTTTGGCAGTCATTTCGAAAAGGCGGTCAAGGAACAATTTTCAACACCGATTTGAACTCGCAACATCAAGATCTATTTGGAAACCAAATTTCATTGGAATCGGACAATGTTGAATTTTCCCACCTTTTTTAGCGGCCATTTTGAAAATGGCGGTCAAGGAACAAATTTCAACATCAGTTTTGAACTCGCAACATCAAGATCTATTTGGAAACCAAATGTCATTAAAATCGGACAATGTTGTATTTTCCCGCCTTTTTTGGCAGACATTTTGAAAATGGCGGTCAATGAACAATTTTCAACTTCGGTTTTGAAGTCGCAACATCAATATCTACATGGAAACCAAATTTCATTAAAATCGGACAATTTTGAATTTTCCCGCCTTTTTTGGCGGCCATTTTGAAAACGGCGGTCAACGAAAAATTTTCAACTTCGGTTTTGAAGTTGCAACATCAATATCTACTTGCAAACCAAATGTCATTAAAATCGGACAATGTTGTATTTTCCCGCCTTTTTTGGCAGCCATTTTGAAAATGGCGGCCAATGAACAATTTTCAACTTCGGTTTTGAAGTCGCAACATCAATATCTACTTGGAAACCAAATTTCATTGAAATCGGACGATTTTGAATTTTCTCGCCTTTTTTGGCGGCCATTTTGAAAACGGCGGTCAACGAACAATTTTCAACTTCGGTTTTGAAGTTGCAACATCAATATATACTTGCAAACCAAATTTCATTGAAATCCGAAAATGTTTAATTTTCCTGCCTTTTTGGCGGCCATTTTGAAAATGGCAGTCAAGGAACAATTTTCAACACCAGTTTTGAACTCGCAACATCAAGATCTATTTGGAAACCAAGTTTCATTGAAATCGGACAATGTTGAATTTTCCCGCCTTTTTTGGCGGCTATTTTGAAAATGGCGGTCAAGGAACAAATTTCAACATCAGTTTTGAAGTCGCCACAGTATTGCAAACATTTCATCAATTTACACTTAACCTTCATCTTCTATAGTTTTGGAAATAATAGATGAAAAATACGAAAGTTAAAAAAATTCGGTGAAAAAAGGGCAATAACTCCTACAAGGGCTTATGGATTTTCTTCGAAATTTCATGGTAGGTAGATCTTGATATGCTGAACATTTTTGCAATTTGCATTTGACTTCTATCTGTTACACTTTTTGAAATAAAAAAATAAAAAATGCAAAAATTTTGAAAATTTAACGGAAAAGGGCTATAACTCCGAGATGGGCTTTCGGATTTTCTTCCAAATTGCACAGTGGGTAGATCTTGTCATGCTGATCATTATTGTCCCGTCAGATTTTTGATATCTGTAACGGTTTTCAAGTTATTAGCCAATTTACCCCCTATGTTCTATTTTTAGTAACAGCAGCCATGTTGTTTGGTCTACGAACATAAAAATCACAAATTTGAAAGTGCATACCCTGGTGATGATTCAGGCTAGGTTTGGTACGTATTGGTCTAGTAGTTTCAGAGGAGAAGATTTTTGAATAAAAGTTAACGGACGGACGGTCGGGTGGTCGGACGGACGACGGACGGACGGACGGACGACGGACGTCGAGTGATGGCAAAAGGTCACATGGCCTTTGGCCAGGTGAGCTAAAAAAGGAATTTCAGTGGAGTGTAACAGAGTACGTCAAGAGAGGCTAGGATAAATTTTGTAACAAGCAATATTCCGAAATAAATTATATTTTCTTGTTTTTGAAAAAAGAGCTATAGGTGTTAAGCAATGCCCTTAAAGTGCTTTTCATCCTTCTGTAAATAACATGTTCAATGCAAGTAAAATTTAATTCATTTATAAATATGAAACCATGAATTAAGATTTAATTTAATTAGGAAAAAAAAAAACAAAAAAACAAAAATCAAAATCGTTACAATTTGAAAAATCTTTATGACGAGCTGTAAACAAAATGATTTTGTTCAGGTTTTTGTTAAACATAAAAGGTTAAAAGTCCAATCACTTTACATTTTTTTTGTATATTATATCCTTCTTTATTACATACGTCATGAGATTTTGTTATCCATTAACTATAAAAATGGAATAGAATGTGATGAATGTCGGTTTGAAACACAAAGACAAGACTGGTTTTTACCCTGCCAGTTTTGTTACAAAATGTAATTTTTGAGGTTTTCGTCGAATTGTGAAGGCGGCTTATATCTGAATCAATTTTTATTTAGCTTGTACCTATAGAATAAAAAAGAAAACAGGGAACACCTGCAATGGCCGAAAAACATAGTCACATGCCAAAAGGTAACAAGAATTGCACAAGAAAAAACCCACAAAATACAAAAGACAAACATAAACAACGATAGGAACTCGGGACAGCCGGACTTTGTACCGGAACTAGCAAAACCCAGCGGTAGGATTTAGCTGGTTTATGGGTGCCCAAACCTCCCCTTTCTCTGTCCTGTTTCCCTTTAGTACATAAAACATATGAATAAAACCCAAAACAGGTAAACTACTAACTCCATAACCACAATCTTGAAAAAGAAAAAGGGGGACAAAACGTAATTTTGAAAGATGGGTCAAGGAGTGCTCGCCACTAAACTGTCGGCTAGCTCAAGCAGCCTAGTCTTCTGGTAAAACACTGTCGCACTACAATCTATAACGGAAAAACTTGGGTGTGTACATACGATCACACACTTCCAAAGTTTACATATATTTCTTTTGACTTGGTCTGATTGGTGGATAAGTTTTCCAGGTTTTCCAAAAGAATGATCTCTTCAAAACTTTACTTTATTATTCAAATTTTAAATTTTGACTGTTGAATAAGTCTACGAGTTTCAATAGTACTCCTACTGGGAATATAAAACTGAAAAAATTCTAAATCTGTCATATTAATAAAAGTCTACTTCAAGTCATGTGGTGATTTATCGTGACAAGAACAATATGTTATTTCATTCCCGTAATTGTTTTAAGTGCAGATACTTATTTTCAATTGACAAAAAGATATAAAAAAGGAAGTTGAATCTATGAAAAAAAAAACCGTTTATTGCATTTGTCGTGTCTTTGACTCATGATTTCTAGTGTATTATCTTCTTTGTATCTTAACCTTTATTTTTGTAATCTTATTACGATTGTTTAATCGGTATTCTTCTGTCGCCGCATCGTTTTGTGGCACTGCCGCATTCATGGTGAATTAACAATTTTCTGACAAAATACGACATCTTTCTAAATTTTCTCTCTTCCTCAAGAATTTGGTCTTGGAGTTAGTAATCCAACTGTATTGAGTTTTATGTGTATTTATCATACTATAGGGAAACGGGATATAGAAATGGGAGGTTTGGGTATCCATAAACCGGTTTGATACTACCGCTCGCTCTTGCTTGTACCGGTACCAAGTCCGGCTTTCCCGAGTTCCTATCAATGTCTACGTTTGTATTGTGTTCTTTTAATGTTTTTTCATGTGCGGTTCCCTAGTAGAATGTGGCAAATGCTTGTTATTTTCCGCCATTAAAAGAGTTTCCCTTTATCTTTTCTATGTCATTTCTGATGAATATAACATTTAAATTTTTCAAGAAAAATCACGTCGTCAATGAAGACAAAATTAACAGTCTCACGTTTATTCAAACGCTAATCAAAATGATCTATAATATGGACATGCTGTCTCAAATGTTGGAAGTCTCAATTTTCTACTGCTGATGTTCCATACTAGACTGAAAAGGCAACGGAAAAGCGCTCTTATGACCATCGCACTATATCACATTCCGTATCGTGTACATTTCCAATTTTTAACACTCCGTTCATGACTTTCAAGAAAGTGAACAGGACAACACTGCCACTGGAGAAGGTAGCAACACTTTTCTAACATGTACATGTATAGTAATACAAATGCACTGAATACCAAAAGAATTATGTTTATAAGGGAACAAAACTTTAAAAAAAATTGTGTAAGCAAAATTCTTTCATTCTTTAATTATTTTACTACACAATAGGGTTAAAAATTGATAGCCCAGGCGCAATACCGGACATAAGAGGACTAAGCCTTCTTGTGTTTTTATGCAGAAAAAAAATTACGTTCTCCAAGATTAAAAATATTTAAAAACTTTCAATTGAAAACAAAAATGCATCGCTACCAAGCATTATCAAATATAACATTTTCGTTCCTGAGTCATTCTCCGTAGGAAACATCTTTTAATTATTCTTTGAATTTAATGTGTCCTTTCAGAATATCCAAACAAAATCAAAAAAAGAAAACACAACTCGAAGGTGCCGTGTTTTCTGTTTTATAAAAATAAATGCAAATTTACATAAAAAATATGTATTTAAAAATAAACGATAAATATACCTTTTTATCTTTGTGTTTTTTTTTAAATCAAAATGTCAGGGGCGTTTTCAATTCATTCTGAAGTTCTGTACCCATAAAAGCATACACAAATGCATTCATTATATTACTTAAAATTTACAATAACTTATTTCTCGATTTGTCAGTCAGCATTTCACAAAAATCACATTTTTTAAGCCTGTAAACAAGGTTAAAATCACATTTTGACCATAAAAAACGACAGAATATATCGTCATAAATGTGAACATTATTGTAGGTTCATGTTTTGAATAACAAAGTAAAATACCGAAGTTACTGTGAATTACAATGTAGTTTCTGCATATGCGCATTTCGATAACTCATGTGTCTTCAAAGCTGATAAAATCTGATAGGGATTTGTTTTCTTTGACTCTTTAAACTTCCATTCTAGAGATTCTGTAAAACGTGAAATTTTTGCACTAATGTGGTTATCTGTACACATTCTGGTCGTCTTCATTTGACCTTTGCCCTTCCATTACTCGTATTTGTTTAAAATTGATAAATAATTTAAATGCTATTGTAATAAAGAGAAATATTATAATAAAAACGGCAGAAACAATTAAAAACAAGGAAGTAATCTAAAATGAGAAACTCTGTGCTGTACTTTTATAACCTATTTTTCCCGGTGACATTGTTTCCATGTTTTGAAGATCAACCAAGTCGTACAAAAAGACACCGGTATAGCGAACGAAATAGAGCATGTAATTAATGCATAAAATTAAGATAATAGTTCCAACTAAACATTTGGTGTATAGCAGTGCAACTGTTGAGTTTCATGCGTGGATTCTAAATGGTTTAGAATGGTATTTGAAACTATGAAATCCATATCAATTAATTAATGCTGATATTAAATAAAGCATTTAGCCTGTAGTATGAACAACACAAATTATAGAAATGTTGTTTTTCATTGTTTTCATCAACTAACAAAACAATATGTTCTAAGTATTTTTCAAATTTTGTGCTTAATCTTTCTGTACAAGCTCGTACAACCTTTTTTTATAGGTAATAGTATCATATTATTGTTATGAATTAGAGCACAATTTTTTAAACACTAATTTACGTTCATGATGGTCTTGATACTGGTTTTAGGTAGATAGACAGTAATATTCATATCCATGAGATTTTGCTGTTAGTCGGCTCAAATGAAGAACCAATCCTACTTACCCGAAATATCTAGTAAAAAGTATTGGTCACCATGCTTGCTTTTTCTATAATTGAGATCAAAGTTTGCTCATTTTTAGCCATTTTTTCACATAAATTTACATAGAATGCACAGGGAAAATATGGAAAAGCATTTTTTCAGTCAATAGAAAATTACTTTTTATCCATGAGATTTTAATGTATTTTTGTGATAAGATAGTTTTTGATGTAATTTATAGGTTACATAAAAAAATGTATATGTGACCATGCTTTTAACGGAGATATTTTATAAAGTTTCCTGATTAAACATTATTTACGGGAAAAGGGAGTTTATTCGCGGCAAAGTAAACGAAATATGACGTTTAACATCTGTCATTCAATTATGACGTCACAAAGGAAAAGCCATCAAATTACACTTCCGACCCGAAAATCAAACCTACTCGGTATTTAACTCTTTATTTTTCTAATGCGCGATTAAATTGCGCAGCGCAACAGTGTCTATCTACCTTAAAACAGTAAAATTGCGTCAAGTTAAAAAAATGTTCCTCATTTACTATAAGTTGAAATTTTCCTGCAAGTTTTACACCTGGTTTGTCCTCTTTCCCTAAAGGTGTCGGCTCTTTACAATTCTGTACGGTACCGGTAATTAAATTAATGTTATCTTACTTTGTTCATTTGTTCTCTATCAGCTTTAACACTTTTTTCGGTTAATGGACTTCTAAATGATTTGGATTGATCCGCACCGATGAGACATAAGTTGTCGAAATGCGCATATGCAGAAAATAAATTAACAGTAACTTCGGTATTTTGTTATTTAAAGAAGAAAAAAATGGAAACATTTGCCTAAGTTACAGTCGAGCTTCGAACCCCCAAGGGACCGAAAGAAACAGTTCGAGAAAGAGGGGTGTTCGAACTATCGAGGTCGAATTGTGTTTAAATTCGAACTTAGGGTCTAAAAAAAGGGTTCGAGATATCCATGGTGTTCGAGTTATTGCAGTCTGAGCCATCAAAGTTCCATGATCATTGTTCCGTTTTTTAAAACATGTCCACGAAAAAGACATTGAAACAGAAGTGAGTCTATGGCTCGTCTCACATGCTCATAAAAACTGATTTAAAATGGACAGAACTGAGACGTCGGTCTAAAGACGAATAATATGTGGGCAATAGCAATTTCGGAATCATGAACAAAAAATACATCACATGAGAACGGAAGGAAAAGAATAATAAAACACACACAAACTCAGATGAACAACACGAAAAAAAACAGTGGGATAGATCAGATGCTACTGATTATTCGAATTTTCTTTGGTTTTATGCATTTTAAACATTTTTTTGAAACAACGGCAGTAGAATACCGAAGGAACAAGGGAAGCGATGACTACAAAAATCGAAGTCCAAAGACATGGCATAAACGGAAACAGATAAAAACAAATACAAAACAAGGACGTGAGACAGCTACAATGCACGGAAATAAAAAGATAACATTAAGAACTAAGGCACTCATAGTGTGAACTCCCATGAAAACCGGGAGTGACATCAGGTGCTCCGGAAGGGTAAGCATGTCCTGCTCCGCTAGCGGCACCCGTCACACTATCAGTGAGTAAATCCAGGGTTGAGTCAAATCTGGTTATGTCAAATCCCTGAAGACGTGAAATCTAGCTGAAAATGTCCGTTTTCATTTGGGACACAGTCACGTCATATCTGTCAATGATGTCATGGTGACGGCCATAGAATTTCTGAAGGGATGAAAGTAACAAAGGCTGTACAAATTCCTGACTAAGCAGCTTTTCGGACAGTGTTTTTGCTCTAACTAAAAATTCACTGTATAAATTACATGCCCGACGGTAACGAATCAACTGTGAAATGTACACTCCATAGGCTGGAGAGGTAGGTATATTGCTGCTCAGAAAGGGAAAGCCTGTCAAGATCGTAAAAAGATCAAAATGGCCTAACAAGACCATAACATATCTGCTAGTGATAACAACGTCATGTTGCAATATAGTATAATAATGTTGTTTTGTTCTATTTATTTCACTTAATTTTGTACTAAATATCAATGAGAATTCTAAAATGCAGCTGTTCTTTAAAAGTATGTGTAAGAAGACGAATTTTGATTTCATTAATTATCACTATTTATTTTATTCCAATAAACACATCAGCATACAATTTTTGTACCACACTCTCTTGTTTTTTTTCATCAAGCCTTTTATTCATTTTTTCATTTTGAGTCTTCCATTGGCATTACGAATTGATGTATAAGCAAATCATTGCGATAGGGTCTGTAAGTCTCGCTCAATCTTGGGACTTCCTGGTACATTATTTGTACCCGGAAGTTGCATTTTTAGCAGAAAAATATGACGTTTTAAGCACAAAATGTGGACGTCATAATCATAGTTTGGCGGGAAACGCTTTTAGATTTGAATTTTATCGTGATTTCTCGGTGTCACATGACGAGACTTACAGACCCTATTGTTGAACAAACTACATGTAGGTTGTTGGTTGAAATAAAGACAAAAGAAAGCATTGTAGGTACTGCACTTGTAGGTAAGTATAATCAATTGATGAAACTTTGATTGTTAATCAGTATTAACCTTTTCAATCGAAACAAAGTACTTGTAAATCAGATTGATAAAAAATAACAAAAAATATTTTGTCGTCAGTATTCCAGATTATTTTAAATCAATATAAATAATTATCATTGAATCATTGAAATTTTAGTTAATCATTGATATCAAATAAATAATTGGAAAACGAATTTATCAAATCAAACCAATTATTTGGAAATAAGTATAATAAAGTAAAGAATAACATATAAGTTAGCATTAAAATGACCGTTTTTGTAAGTCGTTTTATCCCTGTAAGCATTTTTCTATCAGTTTAATCAAATTATACATGTAAGCTGACAACCTGTTAACATGTGTTCAAACAAGAAAAATGTCTTTAGGCGACAGTATGTAGAATTATTAAGGTTGAAAGCCTAATTGTGACTTTAAGATGAAAAACAACAATAAAAGCATTGTTCCATTGCTTTATTTTGCCATATATTTGTAGACTGTGTCTCATGTGCATTTACTCCATATCCCGTCATTGCATATTATAGACTCGAGTTTGTCTCTCCTCCAGTGTGGAGTTCGTAAAAAGGATTCCCCTTGCGAAAGATGTAATATACTAGTACATAACATGATATACATTTTAGTTATGACGGACTTGTTCTTGGATGTACTATCATTCATTCAAATATTCTTTTTTTTTATCTTTTGTAATTTCACATTGTTATTCTGACCTCCTGTTTATTGTGACCACACCTCATGATTTTATTGTGACAAGTTTTTTTTTTTACTTTTGACTCGATGAGTGTCCTGTGGTTTTTAAGTGTCATGTTTGTCTCCTGTTTGTCTTTCTTTGGGCAATGGATAACAGTGATTTTAAGAATACTTTGCCAGTTGATTTTATCTTTGTTGACGATACATACATAAACTGACATGACTGTAGCATTTCTGGACATCTAGAAACAAATTCCACCCAAGCGATGTTGTGGCCGTCTTGAGTTTACGTTGAGGTATGAGCAACGCTCATTGTTTAAGGCCTGCTGATAACTTCCAGATGAGGAACAACAATAAAAGCATTGTTCCATTGCTTTGTGTTGCCAAGTATATGTAAAGACTTTGTCTCATATAACCTTACTCAAAATATCTTCATTACTTGTATTTTCATTTTATTTATTAGTGCTATATATTTACCTAATTTATATATATGCAAAATCTATACATCATTGTTTTTTATTATTTAGAACTAAACATTTTCACAGTTTATCTTAAAAAAATTATTGTTTCCGTACCTCTCTCTGAGCCTTCATCGGTTTTAGGATAATATAATTTTCTTTTTGTCCAAATAAAATAGAAACTTAGATTCTTGGAATTACCTATTGTCTGCAACAGATATGTCTTTTATTTTTAAGAGTTCATATGTTTATGTTTGATATATGTGTAAACATGTGTAAATATTTTTACCTTTTAACGTAGTTCGACAAGAATAAAAACTTTTTTTAATACGAATGCTACACAGCACTCTTTCATTCAAAATAAAATAAACACTCTTGTATTTCAATTTTACTGTTGCAAAATCAGAGGTCTTTCCATACCTTGTTTTGTTAAGTTCTCAGTAAACTTTATAGCATAACTAATTGACCGTCGTGAATATCAATGACATTGTCACGAGAACCGAACAACGCAGAATGATTTAACGAGTTTTTATTGATATTCATGGTGGTCGATTAGTTATGCATTTTTCTACTCAATACCGAAATTTTAGATGTTGATTATTTTTCATTTCAATACTCTAGTCGTTTACTTGACGACGGCACTGAAAAGATATTGTGACATCGCTTCATTAAGACGTAATTCAGTGACTAGAACCGGTGACAATGTGTCTTTTAATTTACTGAGAAAACTACATAAATCACCGCTATCTTTATGATAATTACCTTTTCACATTTGTCCGGGTGTTTTTTGAGTACCAAGATCAAGATTCTTAATTCTGATATGTGCAATAGACTACATTTATTGTACTACAAGTTCTTCGTCTTTACGGTTTTTTTTATCTTTAATTGCTTTTGCATATGAGGAAACAATCCAAGCACAAGCAATGGATTTGTTTTTATTTCCATCATGTTATGTATTATCCCATAATATTGGACCCAATTTATAACATTGTGAACATAAAAGACAACTTTTTAAAGTGATTTACCGTTGAAGGTGGAAGTGAAAATAATCTTTGATATCAGTATCAAAATGAAGGTTACTTCTTACTGATAAGATTTGAATTATTCCACTCTAGAATTTTCTCGTTTTCACCTGTTTGCTTATATATGCATACATAAAAAAGTTCAAAACCAAAACCTTAATTCCGGGAACACATGAAAGACAGTATTTATTTATGACTTATTGGAGATCAACAGCCATCTATTGACAATTCCGATGTTATCTACTCACAACGTTTCCAGTGTTCCAGATTAATAATTATAATAGATTGGTTTGAAGGAAAATCCGCGCCTTGTCCCATGAATTGTATCAAGCGTTCAAACAATCTTAAAACAGCTTTGTTTGTTTTCATTTGGTTGTGTAATAATGTTTCATTACTGATTGCCGTTATGTGTTTGAATTATTTATTTCATTACAGTCTTATCATGCACATTGGCAACATTACTGTGTAGCAAGAAACTGGATGTGTACCAAATGTGTCTTGGTGCGAATAGTGCCTGTAGTAGACAGTTGCACAATTTAAAGAATTGTAACTTTTAAATAGGCCATTTAACAGCGTGTTTGGTACGTAACGATGATTATGCATCCAATACCATTTGTTATGAGTGTCTCTAAACATGTCAGTCCAAACCTCTGAAGAAAAAAGAAAATCAGTAGATACAAAAATAGATACATTTGAATTACTCCTGTAATTCAAAATGACATATGATACACAATGCAGTGACAAAAAGCAAAAGATATATTGTCTAGCACTTTTGAGAATATTAGCACAGTTGCTATTATTCCGGCACTTCGAAAATGTGTTATCTTGCGAACAAAAGTACATGTTTACTTCTGGAAAACGCCTACAGAGATTCTTCTGAGATCTGAAATACATCTCATTCCCTATGCTTTGATTCTGATTTTGCACAGGTTTGTCCTAAGCTGATTTTGGCTAAACTCAACACAATGTTTCCCGCCTTTTTGTATGTTAATGTACTAATTCAAATTAAGCAGCAACTAATTATAAGAGGAGACTGATTATCTTCAACATGTTCAATATAAAAATATCCTTGACGTTTATCTTGTATCTTTTTTGAGTTCGTTTCAAATAATATACTTATAGGACACAGAACGTTGTAAACCACATGACTTTTACGGTGTTGGCTCCCCAAAAAAAATGATTTCGGCGTTTTGTTCTTTAAATATACGATCTGTCTGTATGAATATACATGTAGGTAGCTATCTGTACTTTAAACTGAAAGTAAGTAACCCCTAATCCTTTTCTGATATTTTTATGATATATCGTAAAACAGTTTTCCGATGTCAGCATACGTTTTACTAAAGAAACGGTCAATTAAATTCCTTACCTACTGAATTCCTGTGCAAATATCTTAAGACATTGAGATCAGATGTTGAATTAAAATAAAACATATCTGCACAGTGACTCGTGCAAAATGACTGAAAAACATAACAAATATAAGTTTATAGAAGCAATTATAGGCTATTGAACTATGACATACTTTCAAACAAATAAATTAAAACGATTAAATAAAATATATTGCATACAAATGCCCCAATAATGAGTAATCAACAAAAACTTTAAAACGACAGTATAACTATCATAATATAAAAATCTAAATGTTGCGCATTGTTTATACGAAAACCTTCAAAAACTGATACTAATGCACAACAATAAATTATGAGAAAAGGGAGGTTTTTGGTACCCATAAACCTGTTTAACCATACCGCTCGTTTTTGTTAGTGCCAGTACCAAGGTCAGTTGTCCAGAGTTCCTACAGTTTGCCTCTTTTCTTTTATCTTATTTTTGTATTTGTTTTCTTTTTCTTGTGCAGTTCCATTGTAAATTGTGGAATGTGACAGTGTTTTTCGGCCATTGTAGGTGTTTCCTGTTATCTTTTTATTTTATTTATTATTTATTTTTTCTACATAACAAATAATAAATATCCTACTCTAGAAATGTAAGTATACAGATCCTGAAAACGATATTAATCTTGATTTTGGGGCACGATTCATTTTAAATATTTGCAATGAAAGCAATCATATGAAATATCTAACCCTAGCAATCTAAATGTATTTATCTAGAAAACATACTTAGAGCAATGTATAAAGATCAAAATATCTAAAAATACAGAAACTCTAAAAAGCTCTCGCCAATTACAAGAGGCGTACCGAATATGAAATATCTAACATTGAATAACTACCTAACAGAAGCTAGGTTGTAATAGTTGTTTCTTAATTTCACTCAGAATAAAGGCAAGGTGAAATTCCCCATAAAAATGAATTGGAATTTCTTTTCACAAGCAATTATGATGTCAACCATTAAAAATATAGCTCTTAATATATAATTTCTAGAGACAATGTCACGTCAATGTCAAGACAAAATAGGGTATTTTGCAAAAATTCTGATCATAAGGATTCCACATAATATATATAAAAATCCAAATGACATCTATTTAGAAGTAAGATAGGAGTTCTTGATGAGATTTCGTTAAAAATATTCGATGCGTCAGAATTTAAATTTGGTACAAATATGGCAACCACAGAAAGATCTCTTTTTAAGTAAGGCACGTACGAAATATTACATAGTAGAACTACAGATTCGTATTGTAGATGCAAAGTTTAGAACTATGTTTTGCCGATATCAAAACAAGGCAATGAGCATGATAATATCTACCAGACCTTCGACCTGTTGAGCTGAACTGAGCTCAAATGTACTAAAAACCAATTATCTATATATTATTGCTATTTCGGTTCCTTATTTGTTTTTAATTTAGAAATAAATATCAATATCAAGTGGAAATTAATCTATGTTGAAATGAATATCATGCGGAATGTGAATAACATTGCCATTTTAAAATAATAAAAAAAATGCTTTGTTTTATTAAGCCATCGATAATTTAGGCCTAAGAACAATGAATGAAAACCATTTCTTCCAACCTTCAGGAATTTTATTTTACAATTTACTGTGGTTGTATTACTTATTCTATTCCTTATAAATTGACAGTAACTTTGGTATTTTGTTATTTATTTAGAATACAAAACGTTACAGATTGATATTTTGTATTTCAGGACTTCTGATACACAAATTGATAAGTTACACATAATGAAATATTTGTTACAGAACGTTTAAGTAAAAAGTTTGAACAATACTTTTTCTGTTAAACGCATAAATGTAAAACATGTTTAATATAAATAATATAAACATGTGAAGAATACATGCATTAGTTTTACATAATAGCAAACAATCATAAATAAAGATTAATACATGGCATTTACCATATCAGCTTCGACTAATGAATTAGGCTAATATGGTAGTGTCCGGATGATTTCCGGGCTGATATGAAAAAAAAACATTTTAATCCACATCCGTCTGTAAATGCATATGCAAAACTGAACACATTTGTGGTAAGTATTTTAAAATAATGGTATAATAATAATACGAACCTGAGCTTTACTTTGTGTTAACTTATGTGTCCCAATCAAATAACAGTATGAATCAATTTGGTGAAAACCTTTAGGACAATGGTGATGAAGATTTTGGTGACATCCTAAAAATAGGCAAAACATCGGTTAATATATTTTGGATTTCTTTTTAACTCTCAGTTTCAAATATAATTTCCTTCATTTTTATCTCGAAGCCATGAAATGGCTGGAGAGATATTGATATGGCAAGAAAAAATCACGTGCCCCGCATTAGGCTTCAAGCCTATTAACAGCTCTAAAAGATGATCTTCGTGCTTCCGATAAAATATAGTGCGCAAGTTCTTTCAAAATCGTATACATTTAGTATTTAAGATATATTTCTTCATTTTGTTGAATTGAATATTGTGTTGTTTTAATAAATTGAAATCAATATGCATGTTTATCAAATTACTCGTTTTTTATATTGCGTCTCTGATCAACGAACTTGTCGCGCAGTAATTTGCGAGATGAAAATAACATTCGTTTACCTGTGACAGTGTACTGCATATATTTATCGCAATGAAATCAACATGCGAAATCACACTATCCGATTATTTTCACGTATTACGGAATAACTTAATACATGCAGACGTATGTAGCAGTTCTTTGGATGACTACGAAGTTTTGCCACATGTAGATTTTCAGGGCTTCGAGATTCAGCTCCATCGGAGCTTTGATTTTTAATTTCATTTCATTTATACTTTTCAGCCAAAGCCCTGTGAGTTATGGCTTTAATAGAAATAACCGGATAACTGACGAATCATACGAACGTTACAACTTATCATGGGAAACACACACATATCATACGATAGGGGATCTATTAATTTGTCTGTTTTGTTAAAATTGATAATTTGTACATCTGGCTTACTCAATCAATCAAAATATTCCGTTTTATTAGTTTCTGCTTGTAAACTAACAGCTTGACATTTTTCTGTTGATTTGGTCATATTTCTGTATCAAAAGTTTTAACATTTACAAGTGGAGAATAATCGAACATGGTAAGGTAGACTCGATTCACTTGTTACGTTGCAAAGGCTATGATTATTTCTCAGGAGTGACAAAAGGGTATTAAAGTAATATTTTGAAATTTTACGAATATTTCCCTTCTGTGATCTTTATTCCACAGTTCTACGTACATTATCCTGTTTCATTGAAATAAAATACTTGTTAAATCTAAACCTTCATTTTACGGAAGATATCTTAATTATTTATTTCATTCAAATTGTTCGATGCACATCTGCATAAAGAAAATGTTGGTGAAGAAATTTTCAATTTCAGTGTCAGGAAATAATTTTGCACAGTTAATAAGATACACTTAAAAACAAAATATGAAATCCGAAAAAAAAATTCCGGAATGTAGTGTATTGCTACACAAGGGTGGTCTTTCATGTATAGCAATTTAATTGTATTTCATGGCAGCTTTCATAGTTCCGTTAATAACAACTGCGTATTTTCCGGAAGAACTTCCCTTATAATTCAAAAGGAAACCTTTAAAAGTCATTTAAGTTTCGATGAGAAATACGATTATTCCTAAGAGACTTATTCGCATTTTGGCATATATGAGTCCACTTTGGGTTGATGAACCACGTAGATTACACTTTGCTTGAGCAATGTGAACTGATATTATGTATGCCGTATAATCTGCTCTAAGAACTGATGAAATAGTAGAATATTGCATAATAATCGATTAATGGTTGCGAGATCCTCTTCTTGCTGATACAATGAATTTAGCTCCAATAGGCTCTTGATTATCGGCAGCAGTAACCGCAATGTTGAATCTGTTGATATGCCCAACTGTCAAAAAATGAAAAGAATCCCATCAAAATACGATACAAAATAACCGACCTGTAGGTCAAAATGTAAAAAATATCACTTTTGGTCCCATTGGACCTGATTCTGAAAAGGGTAGGCAACAAACCAAAACTTTCAGTTATAACCTTTACTCTGTGTAAATGGACATTATGCTTTTATTTTTATCCATCTTCTAGAACAAGTTATCTAACAGTCCATTGGTCCGCAGACAACAAGGCCGACGACTGTGCCATACCATAATATGACCACACTTTTTATTCGGTCGTGTAAAGATCGGCACATTTAGTAGAATCGACGGAGAAGCAAAGTGAAAATGATCAAAATATTTTTAGGAAGTCCAAATGGCATCTGATTATAAATTTGAACTATAAAAGCATCGTATTTTTAGAATTTAAGTATCACTATCGGCCAAGTGCGAATCGAGGAGATCATAATCATAGTCGAAACAATAGATGCGATTCCGATAAAAAGATTATTACTGTAATAAATCAATACTGTTTATTACAGTAATAATGACTTTTTTTACAGTCGCATATATTGTTTCAACTATAATAATGCTTTCATCGATTCGCACTTGGTCGATAGTGAGTCTTGTTAGTCAATATTATAATATCTCGCGAGGTTTCCAATTAGCTTATATTTAACAAGCATGTATAATATGCCTGTTGAATTGAATATGCATTTTCGTAAAAAAAGTTACAAATTCTTTGTTGTCCATTTTTCATCATACGGCCAATCCAATTTAAATCTCTGTCTGCCGTCTGCCGTCAGCTTTATTTTTGAAATGTAGGAGCGTGTGACGCAAACAAACAAAAACAAAAGAAAGCAAAAAAAAAAAAAAAAAAAAAAAAAAAAAAAAGCTAAACAAAACAAAGCAAAAAAAACAAGGAGAGAATTTTTGAAAATAGCACATTTTAATGTGATCAATGTTCATTAAAAATAAGTTTTCAGAATTCAATTAAATCCAGTGAAGATTCTTTTTTATCTTTGCTATTTTTCCAATTTCAGTTTATATCAGTCCTTTTAAAAAGTTCGCTTATAGTAATTTACACTTATGGCCTTCTTAAACGGCGATTAAAATACCATCACAAAAACGAAATACATACCTTGTTTGTTTTGTCATAAAATCACATACATTTTCCATGCGCGCGCTGACACCAAACATAGAAATAACTTGTATTGGCCTATTATTAATTTCATTTAATAGGGCTAAATTTCGCTCAGATTTCAGCACAAGCTGGGCCTTCAATAAAAAAAAATCGCGAATTAATCTTTCACGCATACTAATTTAAGTGACCGTAGACTTTCATACTGAGGCAAACAGTAAAGAACTCATGTGAACGGGTCTATAAGTCATGGAAAGGACTGACTGCACGTGCGAACGACTTTATTACTCGTTGGAACGACTATTAGAAGTCATGAAAACGACTCAACAACTCGTGGGAACGACTGCAAAGCTCAACTCGTAGGACTAACTTTTTTACTGGTCGGAACGACTTGAGAACTCTTGGGAACTATTTATTTTTTTTTCTCATCATGATAGAGACCAGCAAATAAGGTCTCGCGCAGTAATTTCTTATTTTTGTTCGATGCAACATTTATTACTTATAAATGCATATATAAACTGTCTCCATGCATGTATATTGTCACATTAATATATCATATAAATTTATATTTAGTAAAACATTATATGAATAAATACACTTAGCAGAACGTGTATTTACTGTGAGTACTTCGATACAGAATAAAACGTGTCGTTTTCTATATATAGATCGACAAAAGTCCATCCGTGATACCGCCAAACAAGTACCTGTGCTGACTTCTATAACAAGTCAAACAGGCCAAAAAACTATCTAAATATAGAAAGGGAAATCCCATACACCCGAAATAGAAATACATTACTTACAGTAGTTACGTCTGTTTCGTATGTCAACATCCGGTGCAAAATTTCTAATATTTAACTTTTACATTAATATGCATGGTGATATGTTCACATTTTATTTTATAATATCTATAAAACCTTTTTAGGTTCTATTTCCACCATATTTATTATGTTTTGTCTGTTCATTTTATATTTTATATGTTGAATAATTAACTGCTCCCGTAATGTACATTTGGTTCGTTCGTACAGTTCGTCAATTATCCGGTTATCTCTAATAAAACGATTTATGTTGGTCAGTAGTTTTTTGCTTTACTCTTTGTGAGATTGTTTTAGACTGTTTATTGATTTATTAACAGATATTTAGTAAATGAATTTTGTTCAGACATTTGTCATCAGCTTATCTATTGTTGACTTTCCAATCTAAATTAGAATTCCAAATCTAAAAATGTGTACATGAAATAAAAATCAAATAACACTCGGTAATTCAATGAATAAATATCCTCTACACCAACACTCATTGGTACTTGACAGTAACCGTAAAACAGGTCCCTTTTTAAATGGGGATTATAACAAAATTATCAAAGAAAGTTGGAAAGATTCGAAGTCCAAGCTAGAGGCAAATAGACAAAGCAGGTGCACATCCAATGGAACAACGACAAAAGAATTCCGAAAAAACAAAGGAAAAGTTAATAGTCTTCTTAATGCATCTTTTTTAAGCACTAATTGCAAGATGTACTCCTAATTATTGGCTTACGTATATAAGTAACAAAATACGTAATGTACTGTTAGTTTCTGCATGTGTGCATTTCGAAAATTCATCTCTTCACTACAGATCAAATCAATCAATATGCCGAAATATATGTACAGGCTGATAGAGATACGTATGTGGATGTGTCGATATATATATTTTTTAGAATATTTATAATGTCGTCCTAACCTGCACTGGTGCCTCGGATTTGTCATCAATAAAGTAACATAAAGAGTGCCTGTTCCAAAGAGTCTATATAATAATATTCTCTTATGATGAATGCTTATTATCTATTTTTTGGATAGTTCATGAATATTTATTTATGGTACACAACGAGACTTTGAAGCTGGAGTTTGAGGTGATCTTGTTGAATCGCTTTTACAGGAATTTCATTGGTCGAACGCCAAGTAATAACACATCACGCGTGATGTGCTGTTGATTTTTCGACGTTTCTATTGGACAACTTTGAAATCTCGTCGGCCGTGATTAACGTTACCTAGCAACGGTGTTGTTGTTTGAATCGAAAACGCAGTTCGGAACTTAATATTATAAAAATCATAGAGAAATAGTTTTAACAACTCGAAGGAATTGTATATCGCTAAATATCAACTCTCGTTATGTTATGTCAACTATAATAAACTCGCCAAAGGCTCGTTTATTATATTTTGAAATTACATAACTCTAGTTGATATCCATCGATATGCAATTCTTTCTCGTTATGAAAACTATAATTATCTGTACCAGTTATTAATCTAGTCAATTTTATATATGACTCACCCGCTGTATTTGTACTTGCTGTTGTGGTTGTTGGAACATTCTTTGTAGTAGATAAAGAAGCCGTCAGTGATTTCGTTTGACTGTTACATTTGTCACCGACGCAACATTTACCATTAAACGAAAAATCTCTCCTCCCAAATATATGTGATGATGTCGATTCCAAGCTCTGACATAACTATAAAAACATATACATGCGCTTTATGTTTAATCAGGATAAACAACATTTTTCATGTACATCAAATTCATCTAAGCTAATGTCCTGTCGTAGTGCTTGGTTCTACTATGAATTTATAAAGGCCTTTTCACGTTTACATTTCCTATATATTTTCGGTCATTGTTTGTTTCTAAATATAATGCAAAAAAAAAAAAAAAAAAAAAAAAAAAAAAAACAGAAACGAGCTATTTAAAACAAATAAACGATTAAACATCCTCTCTCTCCTGTATACCTTTTGCTCTATACATCCTAGCTGAACTGCTGGTTGAAAGTTAGATCCTAATTTTTCCAGGCCGTAACACTCCTGAAAAACAAAATCAAGATCTAATTCAAATTGTCATGTCATTTGAATTCAATACTTCATTTTATTTTAAATTCAGTTTCAAATTTTTTATTCTCTCTTTTCCATCCCTTTAAAACATATCTCTTCTAACATAAATATATTTTGCCTTTACTATTTTTGACAATCTATGTATTTTCCCTACATATTGTTTGTTTTTTCGTAATTCTGACATACAAGAAAATATCAGGCAGCGTCGTAACTTAAATTATTTTAATGATATCAAGGAAGTTGTCAACAAAAGAACATTCACAAAAGTTTTAAAAACATATCTCAAAATTTTTTCGACAACTTATGTCTCTTCAGTGCACATCAAATCACATCATTTGAAGTCCATAATTAGAACTAAGTGTAAATGCTTATGGGAGAACAAATAACTGATTAAAAAAAGTCAGCTAAGGACGGAGATAAACTGATGGAGATACTCCTTGGTTTTTGACAACATTTTGCAAAATTTTAGATACTGCACGTTACAATCTAAATTATGTTTTCAAGCCAGCACCGAAGTACTGATTATTGGGTTGGTGAATATACCCTCAGGCAGTGACAGTCAACCAGAAAAGGCATCAACCCAGTGACAATAAATATCGAGTTACCGAATTTGGTGTTAAATTAGGTTCTTCATAAGCGTATTTCGACAACTTATGTTTCTTCTCAAATCAACACATTTGAAGTCCATAATCCGAAATACGTGTGAAAGCTGATAGAGAACGAATAACCGATAGGATCTAAATAGATAAGCCAAAAGTAAGCTAAGGGCAGAGATGTGGATGAGGAGGGTATTTAAAATTAACCATGAGTACTGTTGGTTGGTTATATCTTGGAGGTATAAATATAGAAGGAACAACAAAAACACGACTTCAATCGTTCCATCTGCGATGCCGCCTATATTACGATAGCTCGATTATTGATCATAGGTAATTGGAACTCGGCATGTGATCGGTTCGAAAATTATAATTTTTGGTAGTCGCCGAATTGATTATAAATGGCCATAAATGACAGTTAAAACTAAAGAGAAAATTTTATCAAAATTGTTTTGTTAGACCGAATTCATATTAGAGTGCACACAAGTGATACGTCGACACATGTATAACATTATCATGATTGCAAAATACATCACTTTTATAAAAACTGTGACTAATATAATCAATATATTTTAGTAATATTACTCCCACTGAATAAAAATTAAAATCGGGCAAATCAGCTATCTGAAATTCCCGACTGAAATAATACAAAGAGCATTGAACATTTGATGATGCAGCATATTCGACGTCTTTTGAAGGGAAAAGGAGTACAAAATGACGATTGTTGTCACCGCACTAAAAAAGTCTGACATTTTTTTTTTAATTTAACTTCCGCAAACCTCGAGTACTTGTTTTGAGATAACGGAAAAAAAGAACATGATTTTTAAAGCTAAACAATTGGCTTTTCTTAAAATCATTCCCAAAAAGAATAGTAAAGGTATAAATCTCAAGTGAAATCTCGGACGAATATGGTACAAGGATAGATCTATGATATTTGACACAGTTTGGTAAATTAAAATAAATGAAGATAGAAAAAATTAAAAGTGATAAGTTTTGAATATAATAGAATAAAAAAAATTGAAAGTGATAAGGTTGTATATATATTAATCGGATCTTGTTAAAAAAAAGGTGACCTATAATCGGCATCTCGAATTCAAACCCCAAATACGACTTTCCGGCATATCCGGCAAATACCTCATAAAAATTACGTGAATCTGCATTTCAAGTCTTTTTATAACCTATTTTTTCAAAATCCGCTCTTGACTGGAACATACAGAATTTTGGCTTAATCTGAACTGCATAACATATTAAAACGACCAACCGGTGAATTTAACATGTTGTAATCCCCGTATTTTCCGATTTCGAATATTTTTAAACCATTCGATTTCTTGTAATCGAAGGAAAGCACCTGTAACATCAACAACACCTTTGAGATGTAGTACTAGGTTCCCCGTTGTCTACTATACTTGTCAGACAAGGTAAAAAAATCACGCGATTAACTTGATAACAAAGTTGGCCACCACAATAGCAGCATCGCAGATAGTCACCAAAGGGATATCGTCAAATTGATGCTAATTAGATGAATCCCATATCTTTACTATAGGGCTCTGTGTGTCATGAATAATTGTTAATTTTTTGTTGTAGCTCCTTCTATGTTAATACCTCCATGGTTATATTATAAAGAAAGTGCTCACCTTTCCATATCCACAGGCAGTAGTCTGTGTACAGTTCTCAGGACTGTCTACTTCATTACAGTCGAGACAATAAACTACAAATACGAATATTATCTCGTTGTTCATTTTTATACAAAATGCACACCACCAAAAGACTCTTTTTTAATTTTCATATTTGAAAAAGTCATTTGACACAAAGAGGAATTGACATGTGCTAGTTTATGGAATATACTGAACATATTACTTGAACACGTTTAAGGTTTCAAAATAGCAAGTCAAGCGAAAGTATTCTGTTACTTAGACACTAAATGTACGCATGGCGCTCGTATATTTTGTTTAATGATTAATCAGAAGTTCCCAGCTACATTTTGGTACCAGTAACCAAACAATGCTTACATCATATTAAACAATATTGCGGTTCTCCTTACTTATAGGGAGAACGTACTTAACAAACAAACTGTATTCTCTGTCGACTTTTTGGCCAGAACCAATCTAACGGCTTTATTAAAGTGTTAATATAAAAAAAAGTTAGTGTCTATTTCCATGTCAAGAACACGCATAAAGCATGTTATCTATTGTCATTTATGGTGTTATCGTAGATGAACATCTCGATCGCAGGTGTTAAATTATCAATTTGCAGTCATAACAAATGAGCCCATTACACTTTATTGACTGCCATGCAATCTAACAATGGACGCTTGTCAATTTTTAATTCCAGTAGCTGTCTGACGCCTTGACATGCTTATGTTGGAACACTGCACATGTCATTTTACTACTTTTCTTGTATTCTTAATGTAACATTGCGTATTTATTGGAAGTTAGTCGTTATCTTAGCTGAAGAATTGTTACAATTTCGTAACTTTTTAAAGTTCCATACGATAATAACATAATCATCAGTTAATGTATCCAGTCAGACTTTTTCAGCTTAGTAAACAAGTATTTTTGAGTTAATCCATACCTGTGTATATGAAATCGACTTACTCATTCACAAACTTGTTAAAATCATATGTTTAAGCAATGGTCAAAAATAACATTTAGATCTGATCATTCCAATATGATATATGAAGCGGAATTTCTGTATTTGACGTCACACTGTATTGTAATATTTGATTACAGCATCCTGTGCTCATCACATTTGTTAACTACACAAAGCCAATTAAAATCGTACTTACAACACTTCTTGCACATGTGTGGACATATCTTTGAAGCAATACAATCATCAGAACAAGGGTTAGCTACATGTAATGCAAGACGAGTACAAATTTCATCATCTCTGTTTACACATACACTGGGATCTGTTGGTGGGGCTGAAATGAGATAGAAAGAAAAAATTAAAGTAAGTGAGAACCGAACCGTCAGTCTGAAAAGAACAATCAAAGGACAATTGCAACGTCGGAAAAACAAAGAAACGAAGACATAACATGAGCACGGCACAGAAAAGAAAATGAAGACAAACACAGATAAAAAAATGAACAACACGGACTATTTTTGAAGGCTGGAATAAATATCTCTTAATCATGTTTTCAATAAAGATGGTCTGAGAGGTGAATAACATGCCGACATATCCCCTAATATAGAGATTCCAAAATTGCCTTTCTTGAGAACATTATTTTCCCTGGGTTTGTACAGCATTATTGTTGGCCTTCTTTTAATATCTCCGATTAAATCTGTTAATTATGTCACCCCAGACGAGTCGGGGTGACATCTTGTTATTCTACGTTTCTTCTGATTATTTAGACGTAGTCGGGGTGACATGTTGTTATTCTACGTTTCTTCTGATTATTATGTCACCCCAGACTTTGTCGGGGTTACATGTTGTTATTCTACGTTTCTTCTTATTATTATTAAGTCTCCCAAACGAAGTTTGTGGAGACTTATTGTTTTTGCTGTGTTTCTTATTCTTATTAAGTCTCCCAAACGAAGTTTGGGAGACTTATTGTTTTTGTTGCGTTTCTTATTATTATTCTTCTTTCCCTTTCTTCTCGTCCACAATGAACTTGTCCGCACAAAATCTCAGAGACCATTTGATGTAGAGCTTTCAAATTTTGTAGGATATAAGCCCCATGTATCTAGATGTGCAATCATCAGGTATTTTTCAAAAGGGGGTCAATTAAGGGTACATTTGGGGGTATCAAAAAGTGGTGGGGTCGTCTTATAGTAACCCTATGGGAAATTGAAATTTTGAAAGTTTTTCACCATTTTTTTCACTGTTTCTCAAAAACTATTACCACTAGCTCTATGAAACTTCATCAGAAAGGTAAGGGTCATGTGAGAAAGGGTTCAACAGCATTGGAAATTTCAAAATAACTACCGTTGCCATGGAAACCATACCAAAAAAAGAAAATTTTGGGAAAATAGTAGTTTCTGTTGATAATAGTATTTACAGCAATATGTATAACTTAGATTATAAGGGGAACCCCTGCCCAAATTTTTTTTTGGAAAGGGTCTGAAATTGAGTGTAATGGACAAAAGAGCACTTTATTGCCATGGAAACAAAACCAGAAACCTATTTTTTGTTGAAAAATTGGGTTTTCTGACAAAAAAAAAGGGAATTTTGAGAAATATGTATTAAATAGGTTATAAGGGGAACCCCTGCCCAAATTTTCTTTGGAAAGAGATCTGAAATTGGATGTAATGGACAAAAGAGCGTTTGGTTTCCATGGTTACAAAACCAGAAGCATATTTTTGGGGAAAATCGGGTTTTCCGATAAAAAAGAAGGAATTTTGAGAAATATGTATTAAATAGCTTATAAGGGGAACCCCTGCCCAATTTTTGTTAAGGAAAGGGTCTGAAATTTGATGTAATGGACAAAAGAGCACTTTTTTGCCATGGAAACAAAGCCAGAAACGTATTTTTTGTTGAAAAATTGAGTTTTCTGACAAAAAAAGGGAATTTTGAGAAATATATATTAAAAAGGTTATAAGGGGAACACCTGCCCAAATTTTTTTTGGAAAGAGATTGATATTGAATGGAAGGGACAAAGGAGCATTTGGTTGCCATAGAAACAAAACCAAAAGCATATTTTTGGGGAAAAATCAGTTTTTCTGATAAAAAAGAAGGAATTTTGAGAAATATGTATTACATAGCTTATAAGAGGAAGCCCTGCCCAAATTTTTTTTGAAAGAGTCTGAAATTTGGTGTAGTAATGGACAAGAGAGCACTTTGTTGCCATGGAAACAAAACCAGAAACGTATTTTTTGTTGAAAAATTGAGTTTTCTGACAAAAAAAAGGAATTTTGAAAAATATGTATTAAATAAGTTATAAGGGGAACCCCTGCCCAAATTTGGAAAGAGTTTGAAATTCAGAATGGAAGGGACAAAAGAGCATTTGGTTGCCATAGAAACAAAACCAAAAGTATATCTTTGGGGAAAAATCAGGTTTTTCTGATAAAAAAGAAGGAATTTTGAGAAATATGTATTACATAGCTTAAAAGAGGAACCCCTGCCCAAATTTTTTTTAAAAGGGTCTGAAATTGGGTGTAATGGACAAAAGAACATTGTTGCAATGGAAACAACACCAGAAACGTATNTTTTTTTTAAGGAAAGGGTCTGAAATTTGATGTAATGGACAAAAGAGCACTTTTTTGCCATGGAAACAAAGCCAGAAACGTATTTTTTGTTGAAAAATTGAGTTTTCTGACAAAAAAGGAATTATGAGAAAATGTATTTAATAGGTTACAAGGGGAACCCCTGCCCAATTTTTTTTTT
>MJUU01063595.1:89472-151803 GCA_002080025.1 Modiolus philippinarum | reverse complement strand
AAAAAAAAAAAAACAAACAAACAAACAAACAACAAAAAAGAAAAAAAAAAAAAACTCATTGAATTTTATGCAAGGACCATAACTCACAATATTTCATCTACATCAAAGATTACGTTACGTAGACGAATTGTGTATTGTTTTAGGTTAATGACTTACATCATGCTTTGTCTCCGTGTGGAATCATCTTGCTATATGCAACAAAGTTCGAATGAAAATACAAAATGTATGCAGTGGAAGCTGTCTAATCTGATGAGCTATAGGATTTTGTGTCTAATCAGGATGTCAGAATATCAAAGTTTGAAGACCATTAAAAGCAGTCTTTTGGACCATAATTACACCTTGTGTAAGTAAGCTGCATTCTTTTTGGTTAAAAGCCGTGGTATTTATTTTGGCAAATACCACCTCATGATAAGGAGGGATATTTGACGAAAATACAAGTCTTGGGTCTAAATTTCCCTCGCCTCAGGCTCAGGAAATTTTACCTCCCTGCGACTTTTGGCAAATATCCCTCCTTATCATGATATATCTGTTCAAAAAATAACGTCAGATTTGTAAGAATGTCGGAATACTTAAGTGTTGGATTACACAGGTTCCTCTATATTAAATAAATCAATGATGTTAGCATTAACTAGACATCGGTGAGATGGTTTCAACCTCTTTGGGCTCCGCTAGAGGTCAAAGGTCAAGTTGGCTTGAGGTAATATATCAGCATGCCAAATATCAAAGCCTATCTCAAAAGAGAGAAAAGTTATAGTACAGACACAACTTTTTTTTATTGAAAAATAGAATAAAAAAGATAACAGGAAACACCTACAATGGCCGAAAAACATAGCCACATGTCACAAAATAAATAGGAACTGCACAAGGAAAAAACCCACAATAAAAATACAAAAGACATACGTTAACAACGATAGGAACTCGGGACAGCCGGACTTGGTAAAAAAGCCAGTGGCAAAAGCAAAAGCCAGTGGTAGGGTTAAACCGGTTTATGGGTACCCAAACCTCCCCTTTCTCTGTCCCGTTTCACTATAGTATAATAAACATACGAATAAAACCCATACAGGTAGACAACTTACACCATAACCACAATCTAGAAAGGATAATGGGGGAACAAAACGTAATTTTGAAAAATGGGTCAAGGAGTGCTCGCCGCTTAACTTCTGGCTAGCTCAAGAAGCTCAGTCTGCTGGTAAAACACTGTCGCACTACGGAAGAAAAATTAAATTCAAAACTTCCAATGGGTTTGGTAAAGATTCATCATGTACATGTATTTTCAGTGGACATCGGCAGTATCAGTGAGAGACCAGTATGTGTGTTCTCAGGTCACTAGATCCCAAAGCTAGTTTAAGGGACATGTTCAGAAATATCCTGTCGGTATCCCCTATTGCGTAAAGAATGTAAGTTACATCCCATTTTTTCTGGATTTTTAATCAGTTTCTTGCATTTTTAACAACAGCATGAATGTGAACCTGAGGTCAAAGTTCATGGTTAAGGGTCACCAACCATGGTTCATGACACGTCACCTTCAGGTTATCTATTTACATGCCAAATATCAAAAGCTTATCTCAAAAGTGAGAAAAGTTATTGTTCGGACACGACCTTTAAATTGAAAAGGCATGTCAGAATGTGACACCGGGGTCAAGGTTAAGGGTTACCATCCATTTAACGTGACACGTCACCTTGAGGTGTTCTATCTACATGCCAAATACAATGGGGTGTAGACATATTCTCTCGTCCAAGTTAATTTTGAGAGCCGTCACGAGAACAGTTCGAAGTTAACTTGAAATGAACTTTGAGCAGACTCTGAACAATCCTAGAATCATGTCTGTTCACGCCATGACCGTTCTACCTAATTCTTTTCTCGCCATAACCGTTCTTGCAAAGTGTGCTTTGGATATTAAATAACTTAATACCGAAGTTACTGTGAATTTACTTTCTGCATAATAAGATATCACAGAATTTCCCGTTTTTCGAGCTCGAGACCGTACAGATACTAAAAAAATAAATAACTACATATCTTATCTTACGATATTGCCAACAATTATTTGATTCAGTTAACGTTATCTGATAATTCTTGACATTTTTCCTTTAATTTACGTTTTTTTCGATTTTATGATATACTGTCTCGAGAAGGGAAGTAACTCTTAAGTCCCTCTTACACTACACCGTATAACGCAAACGAACGCCGAACGTATGCATGTACAAATAAAATATCTGTTCGTCTCTGTCGTCCGTTCTTTATCCGGTATATACGGTGTCCAAAAAACATGTTCAAAACTTGAAACGGACATATACCGGACACAATGTCCGGTGAATGTACGGTAGGTTTACCTTTTGTTCGGTTCTCATGCGTTGTATATATGTTATAATTCATTCGCTACTTGTCCATCTTGCATCCGTTCATTTATGGTAGATTAAATTGGTGAAACGGACTTTTACCAAAGAGATAACGGATAATTGTTCGAATTCCGGACTTACAGCGGAAACCAACCGGAAAAGCACCGAATAAAACGAATTTATAAAAATATTTGTTGTGAAACGGCAAAAATTGAATGTAATAAACAAAATAAGAATAGTGAACTAAAGGAGATAATTAGAGCAAACATAAAATATAAAACAGAAAAAAATAATAACAAAGAAAAACTAAAAATCAAAAGAAAGGAACAGAAAGAAAAGCCCAAATTTTCGACCTAATGGCTTCAACTATGAGGCATTCGGATGGAAAACCAAAATGATGGTTCTGCCAGAACGAGAGAAACTCGAACCGATGTAGAGTAACATAATTTTATCTAGTTGCCAGATAGTTGGAGGCCATTAGGCCGATAACTTCAGCCATACTTTCTGTTCCTTTCTTCTGATTATAAGCTGGTCCTTTATTGGTCCGGGCTAAAAACGGAGAAGAAGATAAAAATAACGAGAGAAGGCAATCCTAATGGCGTGTCACAGATATTACCTCTAAAAATCGTGCCAAATCTTACCTTAATCAAAAACAAGAAATAAAACATTAGTTATCTGTACTAAGTAGTCCCCTAGTGGAAGGCCAAAACGTTGGGCAGTCTCTCCTTCTTTCCATTTTTGTCATTTTTATGTAATTTTTAATGTGCACATTTTTGTGTATTTTACTTTTTAATCGTGGCCAACTATCATTTTATTTTACTCCGTAGTTAATTTGTGGCAATTGCACAAAATACCTTTCTTTGGTAATTCTCTTGCTTTTCTTTTTAGTGACATTTACGGGAAATGAATTTAATTTGTCAAGCACGTCGTTATTATTATCTTTGTAAAATAATTCGTTGAGCGGTCAAAAGACAGCTGGTATCGTCTTTTAAAATCGTTAGTTTTACATAGTACCCTATCAATTCGTTTTAATTGGTGCTCGTTCGGTGCGTTTTCGTTAACAATACGTTTTATTTGGTACTCTTCCGGTTTATTGCCGTTAAAAATACGTTTTATTCGTACTCGTCCGGTAAGGTCCCGGTGTCAGTTCGTTGCGAGTTCGGTTTATTCGGTGCAAGAACTGTTCATGTACAATGTACTTACTGTATTCCTCCGGTTTTTGTGCGTTTTCCTTGTATTTCGTAAACGAACAAAAATATTTACCACCGTAGAAAATAATTTTCATCTGTTCCTTATACGTTTGTGTTTTACGGTGTAGAGTAAGTTTTAAAATTTACCCGGATAGACACAGGTAATTAAATTTCCACCAGAAAGAAGACTTACCGGCAAAATGTTTACTATTTATCTGAAAAATTCATTTCAGGGCAAAACGCAATTTTATATCTGAATGATTTATTTTAAACTTTTATCTAATTTCATTTTTAAATATTTTATTTTTGTTTTTATAATACAGCGAAATTTGAAATAAGTGAAATACATGTAAATATTGGACAAGTAATGAATATTTATCAGGGCTGTAACGAGAGTTATCATGAGAGCGTCAAAATATTGCCAGAGCAAACTTAAGTAGAACGGTCATGGCCAGAACAGACTTGGGTAGAACGTTAATTGGGAGAACAGGTCAGAGCAGTCATGGCTCTGACCAGAACGGTCAGGATTCTAACTATGACAATGACTTGTCAGAGCTGCCAGGATTCTAGAGCAGACTTAAAGCAGTTCTAAAGCAGATTTGATACGTGTTCCAAGTTAACTTAGAGCCGCTTTAATGACTGCTCCAAGTTAGCTTTAAGAATAGTCACCCAACTATATCAAAAGCCTATCTAAAAAGAGAGAAAAGTTATAGTCCAGATATAACTTTGACATTGAAAATCAAGAATATGACCCTGAGGTCAAAGGTCAAGGTCAAGAGTCACCAACCATGTTACATGTACGACACACGTTCCCTTCATGGGATCTATCCACATGCCAAATACAAAAAACTATCTCATAAGACAGAAAAGTTATAGCCCGGACAACATTGTTTCAGACGTACGGACTGGTAGACGGACAGACTGATATGTTTTAGGGCGTCCGCCATTTTTTGGTTATCATTATATAAAACAAAAATATTTGAAAGCTGCTTACATCTATGAATGCTGGTACTAATTATTACAGTTTCGTATAAGAAGGGGATGCTTACTTAACCAGTTCACCTGAACCTACCTTTGCTTTTTTAATTGGTCCGTGTTGTTCATTTGCGTACGTTGCGTACGTGTATCTTCCTTTTTCGTTTATGTGTCGTACTCGTGTGATGTCTTTGTTTCGATGTGTTTCTGATGTTACCATTGTCTCGTTTTTAGACTGGCGGTTCGGGGTAAACCTACTTTTTGACGGGTCAATTTATACTTGGCTCAAAAATCAAACTAGTGAATGGAATCACCATAGTATCATTTGCTCAAGTTAAACAGTATATCTGTAAAAAAAAATTACTTCCACTTAAAATCTGAACAGGCAAATTATTGATTTCCCGAAATTCCTTCTGCGTGATTTCAATAGGACAATAAGTGTAATAGGGGTAGACCTCGAGAATTGGAGATAGTTCTTTAGTATTCGCGTTAATCAATAAATAAATAAAATAAGCTAGTAAGCTACGTACAAATTTCAATAAATCACCACCTACATTGTATCAATATTCATAATCTGTTATTAAGGAACAAATCCCAAAAAGATAGCAGATTAGCAATTAACAATGAAGAGATATGGAGTAAATGCAAATGAGACAAAATCTCTACAAATGCATGGCAAAACACAGCAATGGAACAACGCTTTTATTGTTGTTCTTCATCTTGAAGTCACCATGAGGCTTAAAAATTAGTATTAATCATACCTCATAGCAAGTTCATGACAGCCCCTAGCACCGGTTCGAGCGGAATTCATTGCTGGATGTCGAGCAACGCCACATCCATGTCTTTTTCTCCATTGATCAATGGATGCGGGATTGTCAACAAACAGAAACTTAACTGGCAAAGAGGTCATTAATTTCCCGACTAAAAGACTTAAAAGACTACTCCGAAACAGAGGTGAGACATTGTTGCTCTTCCTACGTAAGACGATCAACTCCGGAAGTACAAGTTTCTCTCAAAGTTGCCTTCACTGTAAGTAAAATGTCAGGATGTAAAAAAAGCAATAAGTCTCCACAAATTCGGCTGGGAGACTTTATAACAACATACCAGAATTACTGTTAATTTAGCTTCTGAATAACGACCTAACATTAAAAAAGCGAGGTATCCAATATGAAGGAAACGATGTGGAATTGGTAATAATTTAGGTAGGAAGAGTTATGCACAGAGAATGGCAGAAAAAGTAGCGACAATGGAAGTGTCCACATGGCTATCGATCCGTCCATTTGATTTTTAATGAATTAGACACTGTTGCTGAATACAAAATAAATATGAAATTTGGAAGACATAACATCATCAAATCCCAAACAAATAATCAAAAAGTTAAAACGGAGTAAAATAATATCTACTGTCGTCAACAATATGTCACAACAAACAATTCAATACAATAAATTACATTTATTAAGATTGGTTAAGAATTCGTTAGACAACATTTTCCTTCACAGAATTAGTTACATTCATCTCATCATCTACAATTAATATCAACGAAGCATTAAATAAAGCATTGGAATGTATATAATTTGCAGTGTAAAAATTTACAAACACATTCTGTTTAACACCAAACCTTCGCGTTCTGTGAGTCTTTTTTTCCATCCAGTTAATGGTCACACAGATAATTAATCAACAAAGCCAAATCTGACAGAGAATATCAAGCGCATGCATATATGTGATGTGAAAATCTCATTTTCTATATTCCAACGAAGCTGTTTTGAGTTCTTCTTGGCCTCGATTTCAATTTCCTAACAATCTGCCTCCAGTGTTTAACGAACATCGTATTTCTTGTTCGATGAACTTCTTCTGCAATTAAAGCATTGAAAGGATAGATCACGTGCTAAATAACAATATACCTTTCCCGTTTTTAATTTTTCAGTAGTTTTATATTACAATTATATTTTTTATGTATACAATGCTATCCATCATGACCAATAATCCAATCAATATTAAAGCAATCTGATCATCAACTTCAGAGGAGTTAAACTAATAATCAATTTTGCTACTGAAGAAAAAAAATGTGCCAAGGTCATGTAAGCTTAGGATATAGAAATTTTTAAAGCAATGGATAATGGTGACTGTAAGGGCACTTATCTAAATGGGGTCATCTCATTAGTCCGACATTCATTAATCCGACACTCATTAGCCCGACACTCATTTGTCCGACACTTATTAGTCCGACACTCAATAGTCCGACACTTGTTAGTGTAATTCAACACCATCATTTTTTTCCTTTATAAAATAGTGGAACAGTTTCTAGCAGCCTCTCTTACGATCAGTATTCTGATGTTGGTTCTAAAGATCTAAAAGGACGCTTGCTCTAAATGTCTTGTGACTTTCAATCATTTCTATAATTATGCCACATAAATATAATTGTATTTCAGTCATATATAATTTGGACGGATTAGTGTTAAATCAAGGATGTATATTTATATCTAAATATACATCCTTGGTTAAATGCTAGTAAAAATATTAAATATTTCTCAATATTACAAATGTGCAGTTTTACATGTTTTTCATGTATGACATTCATTTGCGTGATTGCACTGCAGAAGTCAGACATCAGTTTTTTCTCCTTTCAATATGCAAGCACAAAGCAATCTCTGCATATATAGATTGAACCAATCATTTTAAGACGTTTGAGTTTATTGCATTCCGGCAGTAGAGATCAAAATGGGCTTTAAAGGTTCAAATGGCAAAGAGTGGTCAAAAAGAGATTAATAAAGGACCCCGAAAAGGAGTTGAAATTGACTTGGAAAATAAAAATATTTAAAGGACTATAGTTTGAATAGCAGACGTTTTTAAGACGAAAATACACGTTGAACCTTATAATTACCAAATATCCTTCCATACAAGTGCGGACTGTATTAAGTCAAAAGAGGTATGGCCACTTTCTCTTGAATTCATTTCCTGCTGCATACCAATGTTGCGGATACATTAAATCTTCACAAAAATCGTTTAATAGGTTAATATCTTTTATATACGATTTCACAACTGAACTATATGCATATGACATCATACATACTTCAGCCACTTGAATTCAATTTGTATGTTTTTGATATTGCCCATTGCCAGATGGCACCACTCCTAGAATCTAAATCTAGGAGTGGTGCCATCAGAAATGATGGCCGTCCCTGAACTTCCCTGTTTGACACGGAAAACATTGGTTATGGACCACGGGATTCATTTTCTCTACATTTTAGATCTCAAATTATCGATAGTCACTATTTTTACTAAACAGGAATACAAGGATGTATGGTTACTAAGTAGAATTACAAAAATAAGTTGTCTTCAAGACTTTCAGAAATTTTCCCAAAATTGCAATCAAATATTTTGAAAATTCAGCTGGTGAAAAAGTTTGTCCTAATTCAAACAAATTCTAAAAGTGTGGTTGCTAAGAACAATTAAAAAATAATAATAACAAGTAATTACTGTGTTCACAGAGCGAAACACAAAAGTCTCCCAAACGAACTCCCATATTCATCAACCCTCCTGTCAAATTTAAACCAATTCTGAGCATTTTGAATTTTCCCGCTTTTTTCCGTTTACATGGCAACAATTGCAATTTTGAAATTTTAAGATCAAAAATCATTTCTATGCATGCTAGGCTATCTTCCTGTCAATTTTCATCCAATTCTGAACACTTTGAATTTTCCCGCCTTTTTTTCGTTTCCATGGCAACAGCCGCCATTTTGGAAATTTTAAGACCAAAAATCATTTCTGTGCATACTAGGCTACCTTCCTATTAATTTTCATTATATTGTGAGCACTTTGAATTTTCCCGCCTTTTTTCCGTTTCCATGGCAACGGCCGCCATTTTGAAAATTTTTAGACCAAAAAACATTTCTAAGCATGCAAGGCAACCTTCCTGTCAATTTTCATCCAATTCTGAGCATTTGAATTTTCCCGCCTTTTTCCGTTTCCATGGCAACGGCCGCCATTTTGAAAATTTTAAGACCAAAAATCATTTCTATGCATGCTAGGCTACCTTCCTGTCCATTTTCATCCAATTCTGAGCACTTTGAATTTTCCCGCCTTTTTTCCGTTTCCATGGCAACGGCCGCCATTTTGGAAATTCTGAGACCGGATGGCACAACTTCTCAATGTCATCTACCAGCATATGAAGTTTCATGAAGTTCCGGTCAATGGTCTTTGAGATATGTTCCGGACAAAAATTTTACGCCGGAAGAAGAAGCGGAAAAAGAACTAGATTTGCAATTGCAAGCAATAGCCGATGTCACCCCAGACTCCCCATTCCATGATTCCATCTTGTTCGCAGCCTCAAAATCTACCTAGAAATCAATTTTCGTTGAATTCCGACAACGTTGAAATTTTGACGTATTTAAGCGGCCATCTTGGAAATGGCGGCCATTTTGAAAATTTTAAACCCACAGCATACAACTTCAGATGGTGATCCAACTTTGTGCAAAGTTTGAAAACAATCCATCCAGCCATTTCAAAATAATCGCTCGGACAAGAATTATTGGAAGAATAAGAAAAATAAGAATAATAATAATAATAATCAGAAGAAACGTAGAATAACAACATGTCACCCCGACTACGTCTGGGGTGACATAATAATAACAAGTAATGACTGTGTTCGCAGAGCGAAACACAAAAGTCTCCCAAACGAACTCCCATATCTAGCAACCCTCCTGTGAAATTTCATCCAATTCTGAGCACTTTGAATTTTCATGCATTTTTTCTGTTTCAATGGCAACGATTGCAATTTTTAAAATTTTAAAACCAAAAATCAACTAGATTTGCAATTGCAAGCAATAGCTGATGTCGCCCCAGACGTCCAAGTCGATGAACCCATCTTGTTTGTAGTGTCAAAATCTACCTAGAAATCAATTTTCGTTGAAATTTGACATATTTTGGCGGCCATCTTGAATATGGCGTACATTTTGCAAATTTTTTTTGCATGAATTCCTTCTTCTCATCTTATTAAACGTTTATACGTAATATGAACAAATTCTGCAAAGCAGTTCCTGAAATATTGAATCTTCAATATTTTAACGTAAAATGACGGTCATCTTGAAAATGGCGGACATTTTGCAAAATTTTTTCGCATGAATTCCTTCCTCTCATCTTATTAAATGTTTATACAAAATATGAACAAATTCTGCGGAGCAGTTCCTGAAATATTGAATCCTCAATATTTTAACGTAAATTGGCGACCATGTTGGAAATGGCGGCTATTTTGAAAATTTTTGTTAGTGCATGCACATCTTCTCATGATGGTTCAACTTTGTACCAAGTATGAATGAATTCTGTCTAGGCATCTTTGAGAAAATAGCCGGACAAAAGTCATTGGAAGAAAATAAATGAGAAAAGCAATAACAATACTAGATTTGCAATTGCAAGCAATAGCTGATGTCGCCCCTGACAGCCAATTCGATAATTCCAGCTTGTTTGCAGCATCAAAATCTACCTGGAAATCAATTTTCGTTGAAAATCAATTAATCATCCAATTGTGAGCAATTGTGAGCATTTTGATTTTCCAACCTTTTTGACGTTTCCATGGCAACCAGTGCCTTATTGAAGTCTTGGACACCGGAAACCTTTCCCCCATGTCCTAAGCAATCTTCCTGTAAATTTTCATCCAATTCTGAGCACTTTGATTTTCCCGCCTTTTTGTCATTTCCATGGCAACTGGTGCCATATTGAAGTCTTGGACATTGGAAACCTTTCCCCAATGTCCTTAGCAACCTTTCTGTAAATTTTCATTCAATTCTGAGCACTTTGATTTTCCCGCCTTTTTTGCCGTTTCCATGGCAACCGGTGCCATATTGAAGTCTTGGACATCAGACCCCTTTTCCCCATGTCCTAAGCAACCTTTCTGTAAGTTTTCATCCAATTCTGAGCACTTTGATTTTCCCGCCTTTTTTGCCATTTCCATGGCATCCGGTGCCATTTTGAAAATTTTTGGTGGTGCATGCACATCTTCTCATAGTGGTCCATTTTTGTGCCAAGTAACAAAGAGTTCTGTTGAGGCATCTCAGAGAAAATCCCTGGACAAAAATAGGTGGAAGAAAGAAACAATAATGAATAATAATAATAATAAAGAAACGGGCAAAGAACAATATGTCGTCCCGACTACGTCTGGGGCGACATAATAATAACAAGTTATAACTGTGTTCGCAAGCGAAACACAAAAGTCTCCCAAACGAACTCCCATATGGGATACCAAGGCATTACAAGACTCCCTTTTGAAAAAAATTTGGGTAGGGGTTTCCCCCCTTAACCTTTTTAATTTCTGGTTTTGCTTCTATGACAACCAAATGCTCTTTTGTCCATTACATCCAATTTCAGACCCTTTCCAAAAAAATTTGGGCAGGGGTTCCCCTTACAACCTATTTAATACATATTTCTCAAAATTCTTTTTTTTTGCCAGAAAACTCAATTTTTCAAAAACAAATATGTGTCTGGTTTTGTTTCCATGGCAACAAAGTGCTCTTTTGTCCATTACACCTGATTTCAGACCCTTTCCAAAAAAAAATTTGGGCAGGGGTTCCCCTTATAAGCTATGTAATACATATTTCTCAAAATTCCTTTTTTTTTATCAGAAAATCTGATTTTCCCCAAAACATATGCTTTTGGTTTTGTTTCCATGGCAACCAAATGCTCTTTTGTCCATTACATCCAATTTCAGATCTCTTTCCAAAGAAAATTTGGGCAGGGGTTCCCCTTATAACCTATTTAATACATATTTCTCAAAATTCCTTTTTTTTGTCAGAAAACTCAATTTTTCAACAAAAAATATGTTTGTGGTTTTGTTTCCATGGTAACAAACTGCTCTTTTGTCCATTAAATCCAATTTCAGACACTTTCCAAAAAAAAATTTGGGCAGGGGTTCCCCTTATAACCTATTTAATACATATTTCTCAAAATTCCTTTTTTTTGTCAGAAAACTCAATTTTTCAAAAAAAAAAAATGTTTCTGGTTTTTTTCCATGGCAACAAAAAGCTCTTTGGTCCATTACACTCGATTTCAGACCATTTCCAAAAAAATTTGGGCAGGGGTTCCCCTTATAAGCTATGTACTACATATTTCTCAAAATTCCTTATTTTTTATCAAAAAACCTGATTTTCCCCCCAAAAATATGCTTTTGGTTTGTTTCCGTGGCAACTAAATGCTCTTTTGTCCATTACATCCAATTTCAGATCTCTTTCCAAAGAAAATTTGGGCAGGGGTTCCCCTTATAACCTAAGTAATACACATTGCTGTAATTAAAATATTATTATCAACAGAAACTACTATTTTCCCAAAATTTCCATTTTTTTGGTATGGTTTCCATGGCAACGGTCATTATTTTGAAATAACCAATGCTGTGGAACCCTTTCTTACATGATCCTTACCTTTCTGATGAAGTTTCATGGAGCTAGTGCTAATAGTTTTTGAGAAACAGTGAAAAAAATTGTGAAAAACTTTCAAAATTTCAATTTCCCATAGGGTTACTATAGGGTTACCCCACCCCTTTTTGATACCCCAAAAAGTACCCTTAATGGACCACCTCTTGAAAATTTTTTGATGATTGCACATCTAGATACATAGGGCCAATATCCTACAAAATTTGAAAGCTCTAGGTTTGATTGTCTCTGAGATTTTGCGCGGACAAGTTCATTGCGACCAGAAGAAAGGGAAAGAAGAATAATAACTGGATTTGCAATTGCAAGCAATAGCTGATGTCGCCCCTGACAGCCAATTAGATGATTCCAGCTTGTTCGCAGCATCAAAATCTACCTAGAAATCAATCCTCGTTGAAAATCAATCAATGATCCAATTCTGAGCACTTTGATTTTCCCGCCTTTTTTGTCGTTTCCATTGCAACTGGTGCCATATTGAAGTCTTGGACATCGAAAACCTTTCCCCCATGTCCTAAGCAACTTTTCTCTAAATTTTCATCCAATTCTGACCACTTTGATTTTCCCGCCTTTGTGCCGTTTCCATAGCAACCAGTGTCATATTGAAGTCTTGGACATAGGAAACCTTTAAACCATGTCCTAAGCAACCTTTCTGTAAATTTTCATCAAATTTTGAGCACTTTGATTTTCCCGCCTTTTTTACCGTTTCCATGGCAACCGTTGCAATATTGAAGTCTTGGACATCGGAAACCTTTCCCTCATGTCCTAAGCAACCTTTCTGTAAATTTTCATTCAATTCTGAGCACTTTCATTTTCCCGCCATTTTTGCCATTTCAATGGCAACCGGTGCCATTTGGAAAATTTTTTGTGGTGCATGCACATTTTCTCATAGTGGTCCAACTTTGTGCCAAATATGATTGAAATCTGTCCATGCATCATTGAGAAAATATCAATTTTAGTTGAAATGGGACCGAATTCGAATTTTTCGCATTTCGGTCGCCATCTTGGAAATGGCGCCAACTTTGAAAAAAAAAATTCTTGCATGCACCCCTCCAGATAGTGTTCCAACTTTGTACCAAATATGAATGATTTCTGTCCAGGCATCATTGAGATATAAGCCGGACAAAAAGAGGTGGAAGAAAGAAAGAAAGAAAGAAAGCGTAATAATAATAACTAGATTTGCAATTGCAAGCAATAGCTGATGTCGCCCCTGACAGCCAATTCGATGATTCCAGCATCAGTATGCTGATACAAAAGTCTCCCAAACATACTCCAAAATCAGAAATCATGGCTACAAATCACTTCAACAAAATCTATGCAACCGTCTGTTGAGATTCATTCAATTCTGAGCACTTTGGATTTTGACCCCTTTTTTAGTTTCCATGGCAAAGGTCGCTTATTTGAAGTCTTTGACACCAAAAACCATTTTCCCACACCTCAGGTTATGTTTCTGTAAAGTTCCAACCAATTCCAAGCACTTTCATTTTCCCGCCTTTTTTGCCATTTCCATGGCAACCCATGCCAATCTGATGTCTTGGAGACCAGCAACCAATTCCCCATACTGTAAGGAACCTTCCTGAAAAGTTTCACACAATTCCGAGTATGTTCATTTTCCCGCCTTTTTGCCATTTCCATGGCAACAGGTGCCAATCTAGGGTCTTGGAGACCAGAAACCAATTCCCCATGTCCTTAGCAACCTTCTTGTAAAGTTTCATCCAATTCCAAGCACTTTCATTTTCCCGCCTTTTTTGCCATTTCCATGGCAACCCGTGCCATATTGAAGTCTTGGACATCAGAAACCTTCTCCCCATGTCCTAAGCAACCTTTCTGTAAATTTTCATTCAATTCTGAGCACTTTGATTTTCCCGCCTTTTTTGCCGTTTCCATGGCAACCGGTGACATTTTGAAAAATTTTGACAGTGCATGCACATCTTCTCATAGTGGTCATACTTTGTGCCAAGTATGAATGAATTCTGTCAAGGCATCTTGGAGATTTAATGATTTTCATCGAAAACCGAAAATTTTCAAATGTTGACGTAACTTGGCTGCCATCTTGGAAATGGCAGCCATTTTGAAAATTTTTTTTAATGGAGGTACAACTTCATAAGGTGATCCAACTTTGTACCAAATATGAATTAATTCTGTCCAGGCATCTCCGAGAACTAAGCCGGACAAAAATAGGTGGAAGAAAGAAAGAAAGAAACAATAATAATAACAAAGAAACGGACCAAAAACAATATGTCGTCCCGACTACGTCTGGGGCGACATAATAACAAAGAAACGGACCAATAACAATATGTCGTCCCGACTACGTCAGGGGCGACATAACTAGATTTGCAATTGCAAGCAATAGCTGATGTCGCCCCTGACAGCCAACTAGATGACTCCAGCTTGTTCGCAGCATCAAAATCTACCTAGAAATTTACTTTTCGTCGAAAATCCATTAATCATCCAATTCTGAGCACTTTGATTTTCCCATCTTTTTTTGCCATTTCCATGGCAACCGGTGCTATATTGAAGTCTTGGACATTGAAAACATTTCCCCTATGTCCTAAGTAACCTTTCTGTAAATGTTCATCCAATTCTGAGCACTTTGATTTTCCCGCCTTTTTTGCCATTTCCATGGCAACCGGTGCCATTTTGAAGTCTTGGACATCAGAAACCTTTCCCCCAAGTCCTAAGCAACCTTTCTGTAAATTTTCATCCAATTCTGAGCACTTTGATTTTCCCGCCTTTTTTACCGTTTCCATGGCAACCGGTGCCATACTGAAGTCTTGGACATCGGAAACCTTTCCCCCATGTCCTTAGCAAACTTTCTGTAAATTTTCATTCAATTCTGAGCACTTTGATTTTCCCGCCTTTTTTGCAGTTTCCATGGCAACCGGTGCCATTTTGAAAATTTTTGGTGGTGCATGCACATCTTCTCAAGGTGGTCCAACTTTGTGCCAAGTATGAATGAATTCTGTCCAGGCATCTTTGAGAAAATGCGTGGACAAAAATCCTTGGAAGAAAGAAAGAAAGAAAGAAAGAATAATAATAACAAAGAAACGGACCAAAAACAATATGTCGTCCCGACTACGTCTGGGGCGACATAACTAGAATTGCAATTGCAAGCAATAGCTGATGTCGCCCCTGGCAGCCAATTCGATGCTTCCATCTTGTTCGAGGCGTCAAAATCTGCCTAGAAATCAATTTCCGTTGAAATCGGACAAAGTTGAAATTTTGACGAAAAATGGCGGCCATCTTGGAAATAGCGGCCATTTTGAAAAAAATTTCACCGTTAGGCATAACTTCACATGGTGTTCCAACTGTGTGCCAAGTATCAAGTGATTCTGTTCAGGCAACTCTGAGAACTCGCGTGGACAAAATTTATTGGAAGTAAAATAATAATAATAAGAAAGCGTAATAATAATAATAATAATAACAAAGAAACGGAACAATAAAAATATGTCTCCCCGACTACGTCTGGGGCGACATAATTCTTTGCATGGTACGCAACATTCCTGTCAAATTTCATCCAATTTTGAGTACTTTAAATTTTCCCGCCTTTTTTCTGTTTCCATGGCAACGGCCACCATTTTGAAAATTCCAAGACCAAAAATCAATTCTATGCATGCTAGGCAATCTTCCTGTCAATTTTCATCCAATTCTGAGCATTTTGAATTTTCCCGCCTTTTTTCTGTTTCCATGGCAACGGCCGCCATTTTCAAAATTTTAAGACCTAAAATCAATTCTATGCATGCTAGGCAACATTCCTGTCAATTTTCATCCAATTTTGAGTACTTTAAATTTTCCCGCCTTTTTTCTGTTTCCATGGCAACGGCCGCCATTTTGAAAATTTCAAGACCAAAAATCAATTCTATGCATGCTAGGCAATCTTCCTGTCAATTTTCATCCAATTCCGAGCATTTTGAATTTTCCCGCCTTTTTTCTGTTCCCATGGCAACGGCCGCCATTTTGAAAATCTTAAGACCTAAAATCAATTGTATGCATGCTAGGCAACCTTCCTGTCAATTTTCATCCAATTCTGAGCATTTTGAATTTTCCCGCCTTTTTTCTGTTTCCATGGCAACGGCCGCCATTTTGAAAATTTTAAGACTAAAATCAATTCTATGCATGCTAGGCAACATTCCTGTCAATTTTCATCCAATTCTGAGCATTTTGAATTTTCCCGCCTTTTTTCCGTTTCCATGGCAACGGCCGCCATTTTGGAAATTCCGAGCCTGGATGGCACTCCTTCTCATTGTCCTCTACCAACATATGAAGTTTCATGAAGTTCTGATCAAAGGTCTTCGAGATATGTCCCGGACAAAAATTTTAAGCCGGAAGAAGAAGCGGAAAAAGAATAATAATAATAATAAAAAGAATAATAAGAACTGAGCAAAAACAATAAGTCTCCACAAACTTCGTTTGGGAGACTTAATAAGTGGTTTTTGAGACTTTCATGACTTACAAAAAATTGGAATAACATTTTCACATTCTTCAGAATTAAACTTTTTCCAAACACTTATCAAAATATAAAATTATATGCTTAATTAAAAAAAAAGCGTCTTTGACATTTTCATTATATTTATAAACAAAGCTGGAATCGGAATCAAAACAGACTATATGCAACAATTCTTTTGCAAAATTAAATCCGTAAATCCGAAAATGTAGGAGTTCCAATAACAAGTTCACTTAAGTAAAAAACACATCTTGGGGCTTCTTGTTTGCAGAAACAACATCATCAAAAATCTGAAAGCTTATTGCGCATCTTGCATATATGTAACAATTCTATTACAAAATTTTAACCCTCAATCCAAATATAAGCAAGGAGTTCCTTTCACAAGGTTTATCTAACAAACAGACGGACGGACGGACAGACGGACAGGACCAAAACAATATTCCCCATTTTCTCAGGAAAAGTACGGGGATAATTATGCCATGTGGGAGGGCAAATTGTTACATATACACTTGAAACATAAAAATGATTTCCGGTGTCCTTAGAGTAGTATCTTTCCAAACACTGTAAAATAGATGATTTCCTAAGAAGATTTTTGATAAAACTTTAGCACACTTTGAAAATGGCAAAGCTGGTGCAAACTCACCAGTAAAAATGTAAGACGAAAATAGCTGAAATTCCCCATCATTTGGGGGGGGGGGGGGGGTAAGGGTACATGCGCGTCGGTGTCAGACTATTAAATGTTGGAATAATAAGTGTCGGACTAATGAGTATCGGACAAATAAGTGTCGGACCAATGAGTGTCGGACTAAAAAGTGTCGGACCAATGAGTGTCGGACTAATAAGTCTCGGACTAGCGATGTGCATCCATTCAAATCACTGTTGACGATCCCACAGCAATTGGCTAAAAAACATGGATGTAGCGTTGTTCAACATTTAGCAATATTTAGTTCAATAATATTTTCTTGCAGACAGAAAGAAAAGGATTAAGCATCAATTATACCAATCCTTAGTCATTTTACACACAATATGGCAGCATAACAGATATACACATTCAAACTCAACTTTCAACTTGTAATAATGAATAATAAGAAGAAAGGAAAAAAAAGCTAGCATACATCATATGCAATGTATGATGAGTAAAGAGTACGCACATATTCGAAAATATTCGAAATAATTTGATGATCAACATCATCATTATCATTACAAGATTAAAGTGTTTAAATGCATTTCTATATTGAAGTCATTAACTTTCAGTTCACGTCTTTGATTTTGATTTTGTGCAACATTACAGAAACTTTGGTATTTAGTTATTTGCAAAGAATTCCGCTCAAATCCATGGTAGGGGAAGCCCTGAACTTACTATGAGGTATGGGCGTAGCTAGTTTTTGAAGGCCTCATGGTGACTTCTAGATGAAGAACAACAAATAATTTGCCGGACCTTTGCCTGTTTTACCATGTATTTGTAGAGACTTTGTCTCATGTGCAATTACTCCATATCCTTTTATTGTTATAATATACGGGCTTCATGCCACAATAAACCGTTTTTGTAGGATTTAATGCCACTATATTGGAAGATCGCTTTTTTTTCGTGTGTAATTACAAAATATCTGCCCAAGAGGGACAATGAGATCATATTGAGTAAAGGTCTCAAGAAAATTGAAGTTTATCTGGACAATCCATAATATTTATATAATTTCTTGTGATATTACTGACATGTCCTGTCGATGTCTCTTGCTCTATTTATTTTGTTGGAAAAATTGGATTTGAATCTAAAAAGCCTCTTTAAAAATGTGTCCGAGAAGTGTGTTTCTCATTCAAGATGGCTGTCGCCTGGGAACTTAGTAATGGAAAGCATTCAAATATCTTCTCCTCTGAAAATAAAGAACTATTCCCACAAGAATGTAGACTAGACCTGAAATATTTTCCCAAGAATGTGGACTAGACCTGAAACATTCCAGCAAGAATCTGGCACGGACCTGATACCTGCTTACGTATAGAGGGAATTATAGTACATGTGTACTTACCTCTTTCGTATGACATGTCGTACAATTAATATAACGATGACCAATACGACAATGACTCCTACAACTACACCGATAATAATGGGAGTGTTATTTGAGTCTTTTGGTGGTTCTTTTACTGCATCTAGAAAAATAGATAGAAAACTCTTAACTTTCAATGTAGATTGTGCTATTATCATTAAAGGTAGTATAATATGCATCGTTTCCTTTTTTAACGACATTAAACAGAAATCGCATTAAATTTTTCATTTCTTCAGATAGACATATAACAAAAAAATGAGAGCTGATAGAAACAGTACCTTAGGTAAGCTCTGAATATATCTTTTATACCAACCTTCGTCGATCTTTGAATGTTATCTTGGGACTTTATTACAATAAAGACACTTTGTGTTGTTGACATTAGGAATAAGTCATAATGTTAACTTATAACTGAAATATTAGAAACTTTTGAGCACTCATAAACAGATCAGCTGTTGCATTTTCGTCTGCCGGAGTTTAAATGGCGATTTATACATGTGTCCGATATTTATACTTAAAACTGATGATAAATGTAATCATTCTAGCCCCAGTGGGCATCGTTGATATTTTATGTGAAAGAATGGATACCTTAAACACTTTTATGCGTATCTCTTAATGGCGATTATGCATCGAAAATAGCTTTTAACATTTATAAAAACTGTGCCCGTTTCAGATTTTATAAACCAGGTACTGTAATGTTAAAATATAATGAAAAACAATGCCTGAAATCGACATTTATTATTCAAATCCACCCAAAAGAAGAGGTGCACATCTTCAATGTGTTAAGAACAACTGTGCAAAGTTTCAAACGCATCAGGTGTAAAGTGTCAGAGTTTCAGATTAAACAAACTCAGAAACGTAATGTTAAGATTTGATAAAAAATGACTCATCAACAATAAATATATTCAACATTTTTTATTCCAACTTCACCAAAAAGGGTGGTGTTCATTTTCGATGTGTCCAAAACAACTGTGCAAAGTTTCCAAAGCATCAGGTATAAGGTGTCAGGGTTTCAGGATAATCAAACCAAGTACTGTAATGTTAAAATACGATGAAAAGTTTAATAATGCATGAAATCGACATTTTTATTCAAATCTGCCCAAAAAAGGAAGGTGAACATTTTCAACAAAAGTTTCATAAGTATCCTGTAAAGGGTGTCAGAGTTTCAAATTTCACAAACTCAGTACCGTATCTGGGTCAATGGACATCATATGTCCCGCTAATAATCATACATTATTTAAAGTATAAGAATAAGATTTTTTGTAATACAATGACCCATGTATGGCAAGCGAAATTAACCAAAACTTAGGTAAACCGGGTTTATCGCAGGAAAACCCGGTTTATCGGGTCGGTAATCCTGGTTTACCCCAGAAAACCCCTATTACCGATAGGTAATGTGGGTTTTCAACATTTAATACATGTTAACCTCCGCTTCCTATGAGTTTTTATTGCTTAACCTACTTAACCTGTCGGTAAAGTAGGTTTTCCTACGCGGAATTCACCAAAACCTAGGAAAACCAGGTTTATCGACAGGTAATCCTAGTTTACCTAAAAAAAACTCCAATTACCTATCGGTAATGGGGGTTTTCGAAAATAAATACATGTTAACCTTCGCTTCCTATGAGCTTTTTAAGCTAAACCTACTTTACCGACCGGTAAAGTAGGTTTTCCTGCGCGGAATTCACCAAAAGTAGGAAAACCAGGTTTATCGATCGGTAATCCTGGTTTACCGACCAAAACCCCCATTACCGGATAGCTTATATGATTGGCTAAAGAATTTTGATGTAACCAATAGAAAAAAATAGATTTAGTATTGAAATCATTATTTGATTATTTTAATCATTTTTTTATATCATCTTGTCTATTTATTTATAAAAAGAGTATTTTTGAGATTTAAATCTTGAAAAAAAAAAAAATAGGAATTATTTTTCTGTATTATCTAAAAAAGTATTTCATGATAATAAAGAATACAAAAAAAAGATGTAACAATTAAAAAAAAAAGATAAGAGAATGGAAAATTTTATTTTGAAATTCTTTATGACGTTTTATCTATTAATCAAAAATTGGAAAATATAGATAAAAAATATTATTGACAAAAAATGGATTTTAAGTAATAATATTTAATATTAGGAAATACATTTTTAATATAAAAACGCATTTCATTATAAAAAAATTAGTCATATATTATCTTTTAATTTGGGAAACATTTTTAAATATAAAAATGCACTTTAATGGATTCATTCTACGTCATTTCATTGTTTATTTATATAATATATAATTAAAACTGATTTTTATTATAAAAAAAATCGTAATATCAAATGGTCAGGTTTGTTTTTTATAATTCAAATGAATTTCAATTATTAGAATATATTTAATATACATCTATTTATGAAGGATATTATTCTTAGTACCTGTAAAATAAGTGATGTCTCACAAGTTAATTAGATTTCTACGGACTTGTATACAGGAAATATCCTTTCAAAACAGAAGTTTTATTGCCCCCAATAAACTTTTAAATAGTAGAAATATAATTCTGTATCATTAAGTCAATATCAGAAACAGTTGATCGAACGTATTTTGAATGTTAAAGGTGTATCAATAAAAATGAAATTATTGAACAGATATTTTAAATTTGAAATTCATTTTTAAAATGAACAGAATATTTGTATTCTTTATTATTATAAAATATCTTTTTAGATAATAAAGAAAAATATTTCTTTCTATTTTTTTCAAGGTTTAAATCTCAAAAATACGCTTTTTATAAATAAATAGACAAGATGATATAAAAAAATAATAAAAATAATCAAATAATGATTTCAATACTAAATCTATTTTTTTATTGGTTACATCCAAAATTCTTTAGCCAATCATATAAGCTATCCGGTAATGGGGGTTTTGGTCGGTAAACCAGGATTACCGATCGATAAACCTGGTTTTCCTACTTTTGGTGAATTCCGCGCAGGAAAAGGTAAAGTAGGTTTAGCTTAAAAAACTCATAGGAAGCGAAGGTTAACATGTATCTATTTTCGAAAACCCCCATTACCGATAGGTAATTGGAGTTTCTTTAGGTAAACTAGGATTACCGGTCGATAAACCTGGTTTTCCTAGGTTTTGGTGAATTCCGCGCAGGAAAACCTACTTTACCGACAGGTAAAGTAGGTTTAGCAATAAAAACTCATAGGAAGCGGAGGTTAACATGTATTAAATGTTGAAAACCCACATTACCGGTCGGTAATGGGGGTTTTCTGAGGTAAACCAGGATTACCGACCCGATAAACCGGGTTTTCCTGCGATAAACCCGGTTTACCTAAGTTTTGGTAAATTTTGCGTGCCATACCCATGACCTTGAGGTCAAAGCATCTGTTTCCACCCAAAATGTTAAAATTTCTGTTATGATCTATCTGTATACAAAGTGTCATCAAAATATCAAACCTCCTTCAAGGTAAACTACCTTCAAACTAAAATATCAAATATTCACTCATGACCTTGAGATCATAGCACCTGTTTACGTCCACAATGATGCAGTTCATATCATGGTCTATCTGTATACAAAGTTTTATTAAGATATCAAACTTTTTTGAAGGTAAACTACATGTACCTTCAACCTAAACAATATCAAATATTCAAAGTCAATGACCCATGACCTTGAGGTAATGGCATCTGTTTGCTTCCAAAATGTTGCAGTTCATGTCATGGTGTATCTATGTACAAAGTTTAATCATGATATCAAACCCTCCTTCAAGGTAAACTGCCTTCAACTTCAACCTTAACCTGTAGTACAATATCAAATATTCACTAATAATATTCAGTCAATGATCCTTGGCCTTGAGGTCATAGCACCTGTTTCCTTCGATGATGTTGCAGTTCATATAATGGTTTATCTGTATACAAAGTTTCATCAAGAGGCCTTTTCTGGGGACGAGAAAAAGGAGCCTTCCAGATTCAATAAAGGCCACTTCTTTTGTTTAAAATTGTTCTGTATCAAACTTGTACAATAATACCACCAGCAAAAATCCAAATGAAAAAATAAACAAAAACACTAGTCTTATAAATTGATATGTCATGGCCGACATATCATTCGAACACACCGATCGATCAAAAATATAAAAATATAAGTAAAGGTAACAAATTGGGCTGTTAATGCTTACGACAATTTGGGGAAATGGAGGAATGACTACATTCGCACATATGGACAACGACACATCGCGCGGTTCTCGTTAGTACCAATGCTCAGCGCAGAATTTGTTGCAAAGGTAGGCCTTTATTATTTATTCCGATTTTTCAACATTTTACCCATTTAAGTTCTATGATCCCCTTTTTTCACAAACAAACACGCTCCCATGCATCATAAGCTACAGCTTATACCAAATCAAATTCTTAGAATAATATGAAAAATATAACATTTTGTCTATTTTTCTTTTCATTTTTCAAATAGTCCAAACATGTCTAACATGTGGAAATTTTCGAGTCGACCTAAATAAAACATTACATTACGGTTCCAATAAATGTATATTCCCGTCACAACAGTAATAGTCAAGGCATTATAAATTCGTGTTCAGCAAACAATATTTTTCAGTTTATTTAAATGCCTAACGTAACTTTGGAGAACATTACGAGATCACAAAAAATTGACCTCACTTCAGAAACCAACTTAATCCATTCAATTGAAAAAAAGATTTTTAATTATAAGTCAATAAAAAATGAGTCCTTCAAGTCGAATACATATGTTCAATAATTTAGAATTCTTAGACAATATAGGCCGGGGGATAACTTCCATTATTTTGGTATACAGGGATGTGCCAAAAATTCGTGTATAGTTTTTTTGCATGAAATATATACATTCGGGTGTGTTTTAAACCAATTATATATAAATTTACATGAGGAATAAAAACAAAAATATATATCAATTTTGGTACAAAAAAAAGCAAAAAAGGGCAATTGTTTATCAGACAACAACATTCCTGTGAATTATTTTCTTTAAATGCAATAATTCCCGTACTGCATGCTTCGTTTCTTTGATTTTTATAATTTTCATGTTCAAACAATATTATTTTAATATATTTGGGTCTAAAATTAAGTGTTGTTATATAAACTTGGGGTATGTTTTACGTACGTGGACATATAAATTCGGGGCATGTTTTCAAAACCGAAGGCACATCCACACCCGAAAATATACCAAGTACTCCCCCCCCCCCCCCCCAGCATATATGTTCATCATCACATGTCCAGTGTTCTAAAATAACATTTTGGTAATTTTCTTATGTGTACAGACAACACTGACCCCCTACTTTTCTGTTAAAAATCAAATTAAACACATCATAAATAAACTTTTGACAGAATTTAATGAAATTCTTATTATTATTGCATCAGTTTTAAAGCACTTTTTGCAATGCATAATACTAGTTTATGAAAAGTATAAAGTGGTCTTGTTTCCCGTCAAATTTTCAGATGCTTGTATCTCTTTTATATACACAATAACCCATCAATATTTTTGGCTAAAATTAATCAAACGGCATTTTTGAACAGATTTAAATATGAATTTAAAATCCTCAATATTTAAATTTTGAGAAGTGATCCACCTTAAGATGTTTTTCAGACGGAGGAAATGTGGAATTGGGATATTTTCGCATCGGTTTATTTCCGATATTTTAGGGTTAATTGAAGTGCGAAAAGAAAACGATCGCGAGTATTTTCTCTTCCACTGAATTATATAAAATTTACTGTTTACTGTGAATGAAAGACATCGATAAAGAAATGAATATGGCACAAAAATTTCCAGTTTATTGTATTTGTCGACGGCATTTTCGTTGTGTATCAAAACATTTGCTTGAATAACTATTTTGTCAACCTATAGTGATATCACAAAAGTATTGAAACAATATAAATTTCAATTCATATCTAAAAAAAAAATTAATACGGTGTACAGGCCTCTTTCTATGCACCACGTGCACGGTTCTATTGTTGTATTTCCTTGACCTCTTGTCTGAGTTCATTTTCAGTATAATCGCCTTTCTAACAGACCGGTGTGTTACATAAAAACGACAAAATATTGTTTTATTGAACATGTGTATTTTCGAAATGTTAAATCAATACACAATAAACATAGCAAATGAGAAAAAAAAACACGAATCGTTCTGGCTAAAACACCATGACATGCAAATGAATAAAACGACAAATATCGACGGAAAATCAAGACCACAATTCATAAATCTATAGAATTAAGCAAAATCACGAAATGCCAATGAGACATTATTTCTTTGGATAAGAAGAATGTAGTCACAAAAAGGGATATATCCCTTGAATTTCTAATTCTGTGAAAAACAATAACATAGATTGAATTCAAATTTCGATGTTTTTTTTTGGTGTGTTGTCTTATTCGGGATTATGGTTAATTCTGTAGATTTATAAATTGTCGTCTTCACTTCTGTCAATTTTTGTCGCCTTATTCATTTGCATGTCATGATGTTTTAGCCTTTATCCAGCAATATTTAAGTCAAACTTATAAGGGACAATAGAACATGCATTTTTTAAATTTTCGTCACGTATTGATTTAACTCTTTGAAAAACAAGTGTTTAAAGAAACAATATTTTGCCATTTCATTGTTATACACCGGTCTGTTCGACATATGATTATACTGAACATGACCTCAAATAAGAGGTCAAGTCAATACAACAATAGAACCATGGGACATAAAAAGTGGCCTGTAACCGAATTTAGAGTCCACTTTTTCAATAGCTTTGCTGGGGGTATTATTGTACAATTGTTCATACAATTCTCAATGGTGCATAATACAGCCTTAACAAGTATATGGTTATACAAGCGTTACTGCTTGAGGCAACTTGTGAAGTGACGTGTATATTATTTCTGTCTCATAAGTTCAATTGTTCGTACTTGATTACACAAATGATTAAATTTAATCAAGTCAAAATCAATTTTGAAAATATCCTGTAAATGTCTTGGAGAAGTGATTATGTTCTAAATTTGTCAAACAAAGATTTGCCATGTTTCATGTACTATAAACACCTCGGCTACGCCTCGGGTTTTATATTCAATAAACATGGCAAACCATTGTTTAACCTTTACATAAATAGTAAAATTAATATTTTACTAAGTCCAAAAAGACTGAATAGTTCTCAAAGTCTGGCATTGACAAAAATAAAAAAAAAGTAAAAGTATCCTCTGTTCTAACCTGGTTGAGATTGCTTGGGTGAACCGACTCAGATCTTCCCTGCTAGAACAAAAGAGCTCAGATGCAAGTATCATTCTCAAGTGTTATCTAAATGAGTTAATATATAATTTTTATATTTACCTGTACAATTTTTACCCGTCCATCCAGACGGACAAGTGCAATTGTATCCGCCTGTTCTGGTAGTACAAGATCCGCCATTTTGACAAGGATTATGATCACAGGGATCTACAAAAGCAAATAACATAAAACATGTATAATTAAACTGGCATTATATCTTTGGCCTAATTTTTCAATAAAAATGATAAAACAATTTCAATGTGAATTTACCTCATTATATTACATGTATATTTATTATTAATGGTTTTCTTCTTGAGGTTTCTTAAAATTAAAATACAAAAAAAATAACGAACTTGCATAAACACAGTAAATTTTGTTATGCTGTACAAGTGTTTCAAGGAGTAAGCTCGCATCAGCAGCATTCAAATTAAATAATGTGGAAAACCATAATCCATAAGTAGACTAAAAAGAAGTACTCATTTCCTAAAATATCGAAATACATGTAGGAAACCAAATCAAATACCAAGGACATCTACCGAGTGCCATACTCGAAAAGAAGCCTCAGTATTTATGAGTGGTTAGAATTTTAAAAAAAAATAACAATATATAAAAACTATATTAAGTACCCTAAGACAAAAAGGCTAGATGCCAATTTGCGGATCCATTGGAAGGTTCCGGGGATTTAAACCTCTTTTTTATTTTTATTTATTTATATACTTTTTTGCAATACAAATTTTCTGATAGGCCCAATTTGCCACTTTGGCAGCGTTTTGATAATTTATACCCTTATATTGACATGAATGAAAAACTTATTTATCCCAGATGTGTTTTTGAGTGTTGGTTAAATAGTTGATGCAATATATGGCCGTTTAAATACAGGATACCAGAAATAAAAATCAAAGTCACGCACATGGATCTCAAGGCAAAACAGGAAATCCACAAATAGTTCAGTCATAAGAGAGTCGTTTGTTAGCTTCTTTTACGATTGGGTAAAGCTGAAAACGACTAAATCATGTATTGAAGATCTTATGGTGGCTTTGAGTTATTATTGCTCCCCTTTGGGTCGTTGTCTCTTTGACACATTCCCCGTTTCCCTTCTTTTTCCTATACATGTTTTAAACATTTATTGAATTATAGATTTCCTTTGTTTGGGTCCTAGTGCTGCTGATGAGGAATAAATTTCCGACGTGACCATGCATCTCATTAGAATTTTCGTAGCTGGAGTTAACATGTGTGTTATGGTCTCATTTTCATTTACTCTTTATCCTTTCTTAAAAAATAAATATACGTTAGCGTTAACACATCAGCCTTGAGTGTTGCAAACTCGACAACAGACAGTCAGTAAACAACATGTATATATCTGTCTAATAGTATACTACTTTTTGAAATACTCACTAAACAAAAATTCATATTTGACCTTAGAGTGGACTAGAGTCACAGATCAACATCAAAGAACGTTCGAGGGAACGTATGTGCACTCGGATCCCCTGGTACCGGAGGATGGGGACGCAGTTGCATATCGGAAGTCGGACACTATCCTTTAGTCAAAACCTTCCTGATATCATTCACAGGTTATGCAAAAATGTCAAAATTGATCTACAATCTCATATTTTCCTGAGAGCATTTGTCAGTGCAATTTTACAAGGGGTCAAATTCGAAGGTCTATCACTTGGTATAAGAACCATTAGGTACTAGTCCTTTGCTTATTGTTGAAAGCTTCTACTTGACAATTAAACCACTTTTTTCAATATTTTACAATTTTCAAGTAATCATTTATATTTTTCTAATTTGTACTAAATTCTCGTTTAATTGTAGATTTGAAATAAGTATGAAGCAACAAAACGAAATTAATGTTGATCATCAAAATTGGCCACATTGACGGACAAAACTTTATTAATCAATTAGTTAATTAATTACCCTTTGTACAATCTTCTGCACAAGGTAAACATGGCATCGGTGGTATTTTTAGCTTCTCATCCGTATCTGGGGACGAAAAAGTAACACATGATTCATAAATGGCACTGAACACAGAGTGTCAGGTCTTTAAAGAATGCATTTCTATAATTTTAAAATTACCTCAATGGAATGCAAAAGGAAAAAGTACTTCAGGATTTTGGAAAACGCTAAAAATAAAGAAACAACGATTTTATAAGTTTTCCGATCTTTTGAACCTCTAAGGTATAACTTTTCCATTATGACAACAAAATTGGCTCTTTTAAATGTAACAGCTCAAGTCTGCATTTTTCCTTCATTAAATCTGACTTAATTACCCCAATTGACATTATAAACACGGCAGGTAACCTACGTAGGAACAGAAGATGGTTAATCTTGTGGTGCATCTGATCTCGCCCATTGATTTTAATTTGGTCCGACTTGATCCAGATTTTCTTTTTCTGTACCAAACGCGATCATCTGACGTCATTGCTTCTTTCATGTCCTTGTATTTCCGATTTTATCATTGTATTTGGATTTTTGTGCATATTTGTGCATATGTTTTGGTTTTAACTTACTCTTCAACAACAAAAAATAATTATAACAAAATGAAAATTCGACATGGATTGTTCGTTGCCAATCATTAATATTTATTCAACAACTTTAAGGTTGGCATTGGACTGATTAAAAAGTCTTATCTATTTTTGGAATGTTTATACCTGCAACGTACAAAGGGAATCTTTCAATTATTATTAATTGCAAAGCAAATGGAAAAAACTTTCATTCCATTTTCTGGCTTTACCTCTTTACACTTAAATATTTTCCCTTCGTATTACAATTGAACATATTGAAAGCCAAACAAATTGCCAGGAAGGCCATTCAAATGCAAGTGGACGACAATGCTTTCCAGGTAGAGATACTCAGCAGTTTGTAGACCCTGAAATCGTTCAGTATCCACAATTTACAGAAAGGATGCGAATCCGACAAGTATTTACTGTGTGGCTAACTCAGAGACCAAAATCGGATCAAAACCCGGCGTTCTAGCTTTGAAGTGTTGGTTAAATAGTTTTTATTCTATATATAAAACAATACTTACTTTCCCTTTTAAGTAGAAAATATTCATCCGACGTTGGGGGTTTGGTATAGTTACAGAAATCACAAGTCGGTTGAGTTACTGACGGTTGATTGCCTGCTGGTGGGCTATATACTCTAGAGGGTGGACTAATTGTCTTATCCAAATCTAGATAAAGAGTAAAATAAAAGGTTGCCGAATTAATTAATATCTTAGTCAAGTTTTCGTATACTGGATACATCCACGGAGAAAAATGGTTTTACTTGAGAAAGGCACAATGTTGAACAACACTTGGAGATTTTCTGAAAGCCAATCTGAAAATATGTGAAGTTTAATTAAAGGTTATAAAAGTATATGAAATATTTAAAATAGTTCGCCCCTTTTAACATTATGTGAAATCGTAAGCATCTAGTCCGAAACATTTTGGTTCAATTCCGGAACCACACGGCTGGTGTGACGTGTATTTTGTAACTTTTATTTCCTACTCTTTACGCATTCTGATGCAGAGTTCTGATAGCACATGCATATCTTGTGATCCTTGCATAATAAAACAAACACTGGGAATGTAAATAAATCAAGGTCAAATTAATGTTCAAGACTACAATAGTTTTGAACAGGTACCATCAGATTCCTGGTTAGCCGGCGTTAAATCAGGTACCGTAGGTTGGTCTTATCATATAGGAAACAATACCGTGTAAACTACATGTGTATCTGACAGGAAACAAAATTATCTTTGTAGAGTGATTGCTTGAATCTCGTTCTTTACCGAGATTTGCGAAAACATGTAAGTAATATATGATGACAATGTTTGTAACAGCATTGTTCCTATACATACAGTTTGTTTATTACAAATCCAACATCTACATGTATATACAAATGATAAAATGGTTGTGGCATTTTTCGACTTTTGTAATAATTTGAGGAGCACTTTTGAACGCATTAATACTTATAAGCAAGTGTCGCACAGAGATGATAAACATCAAAAACAAATGACTGTATGTTTTCTTGTAAAACGAATACATCTCGAATTTATTCAAGTATATGTACACATCACTGAAATACATTTTTGTATAAACTTGTGTAATTTTCAAATCTTTGTTGATTGTAAAGAAATAAATGGTCCTCTTTTCTGCTCTAATCGTCATTTTCTGCAAAAAATAATTAAGGTACTAGATACCTGATAGGAAATACAAATATACAAGGTTAGGAGAAACCTCGGTAATTTTCATACATCTATAAATCCATCTGTTTTGCCCTTTATCAGTATATGATCTGTCTGATCTGCAAAAACAATATTCCATATTAGAAAAAATATGGAAGAGTTTCATACCGAAAGCGATACTACAACTTCATAAAAAAAAACGATGTCCTTACACAAAAGGAAATTGATATCAAAATATAGTCTATATATAGAGGAACCTTTCTCATACATGCATGACTGAAGCCAGACGTCTAAACTAAAAGCGGCAACCGAAAGCGAAAAATAAAAGATTCACAAAAGCATCCACATAAATATGTAATTGTTAAAAAAAACATAGCAAATGAAACTATACGCATTTTTTTTTTGTTGTTTTTGTTTGTTTGTTTGTTTTTTGTTTTTCAGCCTGAAGTTAAATCAATGGAAGGCTTTTACTTGATATGTAAACTCTACATAATACATGTATCTCTAGTAATTACAGGTGTATTTTTTTAACAAGAGACAGCGTTCATGTAAACATCGAAGACCCTCATTCGGCATATTGGAGCGACGATCGAGGTGGCAGATTTTCAAAATTTAAGTTACCTGAAAGCCCCATGGACTTTTATTACTTTAAACGAAAGTGTAATGTTTGCTCTTTCAGAAAATGGCTTTCGTCGCTATCTGACATAGTCTAAACATACTTTATTTAAGGGTCAAAGGTCATACTCCTAAGAAATGTATTTTTATTTTGCCGGGGTATAACTTGCTAATCTTTTGACATAGCTTTCAGATATTTGGTAAAAATGTGTATCACAACATAGTTGGATATTGGGTACCATTCGACTTTCATATGACATTAACCTTTGACCTTGAGGTCAAAAAATTGTTTTCAAGTGAAGGATTTCCAATACACAAATAAATTGCACTGGAATAGTCGTATTTAAACCGAGTGTTAGTCACTTGCATTGAAGATTTACGTCAAAATTTTGTTTCATAACATTTTTTTGTGTTTGTGTGTGTGTGTGTGTGGGGGGGGGGGGGGGGGGGGGGGGGGGTGGCGGGGAGGGGGATTGTGGCAAAATCTTTATGATTCTTACGATTGACATCCACAAAAACTCATAGTACTTCATATGAATCATTGGTCTTTTTAAACCCTTTGTCGACATTGAAAGAGCTCAAGGTTATTTTTGATAATAAGTTTATTACGTGCTATTAAACCTCTACTCGATCTATGCATTTAAGGTTAGAAAAACTAGGATTTCTTAAAACAAAATCCGTCTGGTTCATACTTGTTCAGTTAAGAACTGCTTGTTATTCACTTGAACAAGGCTTCTTTTTGTGTAAAACACACAAGGTAACTCGTAACGAGAAAAACGAAAACACATTGGCCCATTGGAAAAAGAACTCAAGAACACGAAGTCAAAGGACAATAAAATTGTGAAATTAAATAGTACTTTATACCAAGTAATGACAGTTTTAATTAAAGAATAAAACAAATGCGACGTATAAATTAAAAACAAATCGGCCATAGGTAATAGCCCATCAACTGCATGCAAATGCTCGATCAAGCAGGATCCAGACAACTTAAAAAGAGCGATTCCAATTTGAAGTAAAAGGATATTTCGCAAAGCGGCACGATGCTCGAAAAATTATGGGGTATTTCTTAGTAAAATAGCAGGATATCCATCAATAATGCACGATTGTCCAAACAGGGGGTTGGGGTGTCCAATCCCCGAAACTAGATTTTTTTTTATAGAATATGCTTACTCCCAAATTATAAACAAACTTTTTTCAAACTTGACAATCTTTTTAATAAGGAAATACTTTTTAAACATAAAACGACGAAAAAAGCAAACACACAGAATTTGTATAGATTCTCAACTTTGAAGATGCGCACAAAAGCACAACAGGACACGATGGTATATCTTGTTAGATTTTCTTTTGTCAACAATTTCCCATTCAATAACTTATCGTGTACTATAAAGCCATTTACAATGATATATTAGCAATTTGGATGTTTTATGATTTCAGAAAATTTAAGTCTTCTGAGGTAATCAATTAAAGTGGTAACACAAATTTTGTAAGGTGTAGCTGTTTTCATCTTTCGAACGCTTTGCTGTCTCCAGGTTTTGTTAAGCATAGCAGAGCTGGACCCCGATTTGACACAACAAGTACATTTCCGCATTTTCATATGTAAACTATACGAACAAACCCAATACACAAACACACCCTTTAGTTAATTACCCCCTTTTTTAAAGGAAAGCAAATAAGAACAGTGTAAACACGTATCGCATATTTTTCAGAATGGTAATAATGTCAAATATACATCAAGCAAATAGAAATACTGTTGAAATATCATTGCAACAGACTGCCTGGTAAAGGGAAAATTATAATATAAAATTATGACAATGAAAATACGGGAGTGAAATATTTGCAAAACACAACTTTAGATCAACAATTTGACGTAGAGAATGATGTATTTGAAAACAGGTATGCAAATAGTTACGTGAAACAATTGTCTAATATAAATATGTAAAAAGTTAAAAAAAAAGGGATAAGTGCTAAAAACATTAATTTCAATGCTTAATTTTACCAAGTTTGTAAACGGCCGTACTGGGCTATGCTTGAACTTATAAAGGTGTATTGGTGCATAATTAAGTACACTCTGGCATGCTTTTTGTTTCTGTGGTATTGAGTTTCAACAAGAACTGGTGAATTCAATAAAATTTCACTCAAAGCAGTCCCGTGTGTATTTCGAAGAGCATGGTAACGTCAAAAGTCGCAATGTTTTACTTCATAGGGACCACAATTTAACTTGACGACAGACATTTTCTGACAGTTGAGATGTTTATAAATAATATTGAGCAATGCAATTCAATGGGGCTTTTGGGTAATTTAAACTCGTAAAATAAGCGACTTTTTACATATCCGCCGCTCTACTAACATCAAGATGTAGGCTCGAATAAAAGCCCTGTCCTTGATAAACTTGAGTTGTCTATGTATCGTGTCACATGTACATACACTCCATTTCATGATTTTCTATCCGATATATAAAAGAGAAAGCGCATTTATCTCATATTTATTATCATATATTTTTTTAAGGTTGTCATTATAAAATAAATCTATCACAATTTGGCCAAAAAATCTTTTTTTTAAAAGGCCGGTGAACAAAATCGGGGTGAGCAGGGATGAAAACTTAGACTATTTTATATTATACCCAGGCCTAAGTTTAAACGAAATATTTACTTAATGACATCATATTCTTGATGTACATGTCTTACCTGAAGACATAAACATTCGTTGTGTTGGATATACAAGTGTATTGTTTCAGTTGATCCCCTTTAGCAGTCACAGCAAAACCAATCATAGTCGATTGCCCGAACTCTACTTGTCCAGTAGTAACATTTTGAGTATATATCCACTTACTGCCTGCAAATATCGAAGGTAGTGCACAGGATGCATCTGTTCAAATACAAAAATATATCATTGTTGAATAAAAAACAAATCAACTGTTATAATATACGGAGAAACATCTCATTAGCAGCATTAGTGTCAAATAATATGGAAAGCCATAATTTAAAAATGATAAGGTAAAACTCATGATTTTAGTCATCGGTAGAAAGTACAACCGAATCATTTCCAAAAAAACATAAGATTTTTGGCAAGATTTTGTAGAATATAAAAAATGAAAACAAAACAGGCATGGACTAGAATTCATATGTTCACAATTAACTGGAATTATTTGCCCCTGTTTGTCCATCAAGACAGAGTAAAAAAAATCTTTACCTGCTTTTTCTATTGTAATTAAAACTATCCAAACGAGAAAAGAAAACACATTCATTAATGTACAATCCATTGTTTATAACTTTAGGTGTGTACTTCCTTTGTAAATTACATATTTATTATGCAGTAAATATGATTCACAGTGCAACGTACATGTATATTTCACCGCTTTTTTTTCAGATTGTATATGCTCTGATGGGTCGATCATAAAACCATTATAAGCACAATAAACAAATAAAATGTTCAAATAGCGTGTTACACAATGTTTGAGTCAGCTAGGATATGGTTCAATACATCTTGTGATTTAAAAAGCTAAAAATAATCCCAATACACAATATATTACTATATATTGCAAGTATTCGATCATAACTAATCCGGAAATAAACTACACAAATAGAGTATAAGGTTATACAAGTTTTAAAAAGAAATTGTAAAGCATAACTAAATAGAAATATATACACTGAAAATGATGACAAAGCAATTAAAAAAAGGAAGTACGTATTTTAACAGGGGGAATGCATATGGCACGCCGTTTTTATATTTATTCAATATATATAAGATATCTTATTTGAATTTAAGTTAATAAGATATCTTATTTAAATTGAAGTTAATAAGATATCTTATTCAAATTGAAGTTTATAAAATATCTTATTTAATTTAAAAGATATCTTATTTAGTATATAAGATATCTTATTTAATATATCAGACATCTAATTTAATTTATAAGATATCTCTATTAGTTTCTAAGATATCTTTAAAAGAAATTATTTAAAAAATATCGTAATTATTTTATAAGATATCTTTTTAATTAAATAAGACATCTTATATCTTAATATATCAGATATCTTGTTTAATAATTAAGATATCTCAATTAGTTTATAAGATATCTAATTTAGTTTATAAGATATCTTATTAAACTTAACAAGATATCTTGAAAAGGGAATAAATATAAAAACGGCGTCCCGTAAATGCAGCGATTACCTTTTTTCCGACATGTCATTAATGATTATTTGTAATATGATTTTTAAAATGTTCATGCTCTAGATCTAATGGCTGATAATCCGTTTAGAATGCATTAATTTCACTATTTAAAGGTTATTGCACTGTAGAAAAGTTCATTTCCTACACACAATATAAATGCAAAATGATAGGCATTGGCTTAATTCATGCAAATTAGATGATAATACATTGCTTGACTCCTCCCTTAGAAATTCAGAAGCCAATGACACTCATCTTGTTTTAATTATTGTAAACAGCTTTTATTAGTAAATATACCATAGCGCCATGCCATTGAAATTTTAGGGGCCTTTCTTGTCGGAAAAATGACTTTTATACCTGACTTGAATTCAAATTTGTCAAATTAAGCACGTGTATTCTTCTTCTTTTCCAACCATAGCCCGCCTCTCGAAACAGCGAATTACCATTCAAATTAAGTATTTACAGAAGCAAATCCTGTTACTACTTATTTCATAGTAAAGGAACAGTATGGTCTGAAACTACAACACACATTGCCAATGTCTTTTCAAAAAAGAATCATACGTATAACTAAGTATTGACAGAAGTCGCAGGTTTCTCTGCCCATGGTCCTAGCAAATAAAAATAAGGCCGTTAGCATGGCAGAGGTTTCTCGGACTCTATTGACCAATGTGCCTGTCCATTCAAATGCAGAAATTTGGCACTAATTAAACAAAGATTAGGGGGCAATTTTCAGGGGAAATTATGTCGAGGTGTTCGGAGAAACTACAGCCTGTGGATCTCTATTCTCTTGACCATCGTGTAGCCTATTTATTGCAGGGTTCCGTGGTATATGTATAGTTTCTACAACGAGAACTAAGTTGATTAAAGAAATTTCTCACATCAAGTTAAATAAATTGTGCAAATGTTTGAAAACAAGGCAAGCCGAGTTTTTAAACTTTTGAAAATTTATTTAACAAGATATGAGAAATTTCATAATAAACGTGTTTAAGTTGTAGAAACTATATCTATACCACGGAACCCTGCAATAAATAGGCTTACCAAAATAGACTCATTGCCATTTTGTTAACTGTTGGAAGGGCTAAAGAGCATGTGCCATAATTACGACCATTTTCGTCATGATGGATACTTAAAACAGCAAAGTAGTGATTTAAGTCGCATTTGTTTAGCCACAGAATTAACATCTTCTCATTTCCATTATTTCCATGAGAGGAGTTGAACTTCTGTATTTCCAATTTAAATTTGCAATACTCCAATGACTGCAAATCTTGTGCCATAATTTCTCAGATGTACTGACTAGTGAAAAAAAAAACAAAATCTTAATTATGGAATTTCATAGCACTTGAGAAAATCACATTTGTTAGGAGAAAATCACATTTGTTATTCGATAATATTTATTCTCAGTCTTTTTTTTTGCAATTTTAGATTTGAGAATTTCATTATCCTTTCGAAAACGGATTTTCCAGTGCATGGAATTATAGCATTTCCTCTTTAATTAAGGAATGTTCTCATTGGAGAAAAATATTCCCAACGGAAGTGAACGGAATCACATTGAACTGATATAAATTCCATAGGAGTATATTTTTTTTTTATTTTGGCATTTCTTCTTTCCTAATTTTTGCCTCGGTACTCGTTTGCCAATAAATTCAAAATACAATGGAAAAAGAGTCAAAATCTCATGGGATAATTTGACTTTTCTCGGCTTATGAAAGTAAGTGAGAACAGAACCGTCAATCCAAAACGAATAATCCAAGGACAATGGCAACATCGGAAACCAAAAAAGAAATAGAGAAACATGAGTACGGCACAGAAAAGAAAATGAAGACACACACACACACACACACACACACAAAGATGACAACACGGACCCAATAAAAAACCACGGGTGAGATCAGGTGCACCGGTAGAGTAAGCATCTCCTGCTTCTTGTAAGACATCCGCCGTGTTGAACATGTCAAATCCGGTAGTAAAGTCAAATCCGGTAGAGGAAACAACAATTAAGCTTTAGAGGGAAAGATCTGTTGTCATCTGGGAAACAGATATCATATTCCGTTCGACAAGATGTTGATGTCGACCGTAAAACTTCTGGAGGGATGACTTCATGTTTTGGGTTACATGCCCTTGTTGAAGTACACAAACATGTAGCCCATTTGTGAGCAACCGGGCTCTATCAAGGAAATTCCGTTGCAGCTATGTAATCTTATGCAAACATTACACCTAATGAAAAGGAATATTAAGTCTTACGAAATTGCACAACTTTTCTTCATACACTCTACTTGGCATCTCACTGGTGAGGCACAAGATTTTCAAGCGTTCGAATGAAATACATCGGTCAGTTATATCTCCCTGTACCAAGTTAGTAATATATGGTCAACTTGGAGCTAATTTTAATTAGCATATCAATAGCCTCTAATGATATTGAAATTAAAAGTTATCTCAACTTGGACCATATATAACTAACTTGGTACAGGGAAATAACCGACCTATGTTTCTCATTTAAGATTGAAATTTGAATAAGTTAGGATAAGATTATGGCTGATTTTTGATATATACTAGTATATAAAATGAAAATATGCTTACATTTTAAATCAAAAGAAGAATTGTGTGCATGGTTGTAACGAAATTTGGACATTTTTTTACAACCGTGCTTAAAACGTGACTGCCATTAAAACAGTTGAAAAGCATATAAATTTGATATTTGTTTCCTGAAGTATAGTCATTTCTACAATTTGACGAATAGTCTGTGGGCTGGAAACACTTGCCGTACCCTCCCACCCCCCAATTCCGAACCAGACCGTTTTTTTTTGCAGTCCTTCTATGTCCCTTCTTCAAAATGAAACATGTCATCGCGAACATAATCTGCACGCATAGACAGTATACGGCCACTTTTATAGAACATCATGAAAAATTCATGTACTTTCGTTTTAACCTAACTTCATCTTTAAAGCTCCATATTTTTTTTTTTAAAGATAAGTAATATGTATTGAAATTTGGTTCCAAATTAAAGCTTATTTGATATCCTTTACAATGAACACAACTCTGATTTTTGGTATAAATTTTTTTAAATTTAATTTATCGGAATTTTAGATTTTTTCACAATTTCGACTTCCTCACTTTAGGGAAGTAAAAATCTGAAAATATATATTGAATAATGGCCGATTTGATAATGATTTATGAAAAATTAGCAACTAATTGTGTGCATACATTTTAGTTTCAGGCGTAATGTAGGTTCAGAAATGTCAAAGTTATTATCCCTCCCCTAAAAATTAAGTAACGAACATAGACAAAATATTGATAATTCAGGGAAATTTGTTGGGGTAGGGGTAAGATTTTTGGTATTTACAGTCACAATTAACACTCCTTGTTTTTTCTAAGCTTAGTATAATAAATTGGCATATCTGCAGATATATTCTATATATTTGAAATACATTGAGATTTAACAGTGAAGTATAGACAAATCTGAATTGTTGAAAAGTCCAAATTGTCATCAGTTTTAGGAGGAATATTGAGTTTTAATCGACCAATGGCTGTAAAATACCAAATCATGATACAATTCATGCAATATTGTCATATACAACACACGTTTTGCGTTTTGTGATTATTTTTATACGAACAGAGGAAAATCAAAGCTCCGATGGAGCTGAAGCTCGAAAGCCATGAAAATCTACACGTGGCAAAACTTCGTAGTCACCCAAAGAACTGCTGCATAGAAAATATGCTTCATTGGCATTAGAGAACTCATTTGATCAAGGGGACTAGAAAATACAATTTATCAAAAGTTAATAAAAAAAATCATAGGCAATTCCATAATCACGTGAATAGGATCGAAATGGGTGATTTTCGTATGGGTGTCCAGTTCAACTCATATGCTAAATAGCAAATCGAGGTAAACAAATACATTCACCGATTTGAGAATTGATTCGACAAACACGAACAGAAGGTACAATTTATATATTATACTATACGTGAAAATAATCGGAATGTGTGATTTCGTATGCATGTCGATTCCGTTGCTATAAATACACATGACACAGGTAAACATCTTTGACAAAGTTCTACGCGACAGTATTACTGGATTAATTCCAAGATACAGTGACATAAATACTGTGAATATTTATGTTCTGTATGTTAATATCAATTCAATATAGCAACACCGTCAATATTGACTTACAAAAAAGGGATTTTGAAAGAAATTTACGCACTATATTTGTGATCGGATGCATGTAGCTCTTCAAATACGCTAATAGGCCTGAAGCCTCACGTGACTTTCTCGAATGGTTTTAACAACTCTCAGCCTCGCTTTCGAGTTAAAAATGGCACATTCAGGAAGAATTTGTTGGGATGGGGCTAATATTTTCGGTATTCAGTGTCACATTAAACACTCTTTGTTTTTTTTAACAAATTTTAAGACAACTATTGTGTCGCTTGGTACAATTAATTGGCATATTTGCAGATATATGTTCCCGATTTGGCATATACAACGATTTAACGGTGACCTTTGGACGATTCTAAAATGTTAAAAATTCCAATTTTGGCACTCAGTAGAATTCCTTGGTACTAGATTTTGGCTTCCTATTTTGAAAGTTATGGTAATGATTATTTCTTTCTGGACTACTTTTGGATGATGGCTTTCCAAATTATTTGATTTTAATGCTGCTGATTAGAGGTTACTTTTTGAGAAACACATGTAAAGCATAACAAACTTACTGCATTTATGCAACTTCGGTATTTTTGTATTTTGATCCATTGGGCCGATGCCACTGCTAGTGGACCAGAGGTCCCCGGGGGTATTCACCAGTTCAATAGTCAGACTTGTCTGACATAAAAATTTACCTTGAGTGTCATAGAAATGTACTGCTTTTATAAAAATTCTAACCACTTTAAAATACTGAGGCTTCTATCCCTGTATGGCACTCGGTAGATGTCCTTGATACTAGATTTGGCTTCCCATTTGGATATTTTTGGAAATGAATACTTCTTTCTAGACTATTTTTGGATGATGGCTTTCCAATTATTTGATTTTATTGCTGCTGATGAGAGGTAACTCCTTGAGACACGTGTACAGTAAAACCAAATTTACTGCATTTATGCAACTTCGGTATTTTTTGTATTTTTATCATTTTTCGTAAATACATGGTGAGATTGAGCTAAAGACCGAAGCTTGCATTGTTGTTCTTCATCTTGAAATCACCATGAGGCCTTCAACAAAGAGCAAACACTCGTAACTTATAACAGTTCAAGACGGTGTCTAGCACCGGTTTGAGCGTAATTCACTTGCTAAATGTTGAAAAAAGCTACATCCATGTATCCAATTTGTCATGGATGCAGGGTCGTCAGCAAGCAAAACATATCGGGGAAGTTCTCTTACAAACACAGTCAACCAATTCTTGACAAAGGAATCAATCAACACAACATGTAAACCTTTACAAGGCACTAATCGACTTAAATATGTAAGAAATTTTAGCCAGGAAAATCGGGATATGTGGGCAATATTTACATATACAGATGGCAAGAAAAATAGCTTAATTTTTACAAAAAACTATAGCAAGTCGCGCCGGCATAAATATTTACTATTTACGTGGATTCAAAATGCCTGTCAAGTATTGTGAAGTTAATAAAAGGTTAAAGCTTGACTAGTGTGGAAGTTGTTAACCCTTTCCTTCATAGAGAAAAATCATAAATATGCATTATTTGCATGAGAAATATGAGTAAAAATAGCATAATTTTTAACATTTCGTCAAAGTTAGATAACTTCTGTCACTTACCAGATATTAAGTTGAAACTGTAGACATGTACTAATAAACATCTGAACTCCAAGAAAATGGTAAAACAATTGAAAAAATGGTTGCCATGGCAACCGTGTATGGGAAAAGTGCATAACTAATGAAATAAATGGTTATTTGAATTATTTATTGTTGTGATTAGTTGGATTGGTATAGAAATGAGATCATTCATGTCTAGAAGGATTAAACTTGTGTTTTTACACCACCAACATATCTTCTGAGGTGTTAAGGGGTACTCTTGGCTGTCATTATACATACTCTTTCTTTGGTTTTCGGATGATACTAGATTCTTTTTTAAAGCTATCAAAAGCAAACTTGGACATACATTTATTTGGATATTAGGTACTGCAAAGTTGATTGAGGGTCTCTATCCCTAAAGTAAAGGTCACATTGACTTAAAATAGATTGTACTGTACAAAGTTTTGTTATAAGTACATGTGTACTACAAAGTATAATAGGTAGAAAATTTCTGTAAAAAGTATATGAGGTAAATGAGACAAAGTCCATCAATCAAGGAATATGTGAAACTATGTAACAATGTTTTTTGCAATTGTTCTTCTTCTTTAAGTCACTTCAACCTTCAACAATTAGTCATTTCCTCACACTTCATATTATGAAAAGTACATTTACTACTTGAATTCTTAAAAATATCTGCAGATCTATAAAAAATCTTTTTTCGAATCAAGTTAACATTTATTCAAATGGAAGATTATTTTGACGATGGTACAGCTCAAAGCAAGCATCTTTGCACAAATGTATATCACAATTCAAACAGCCATAAACTGTTTCTTTATTCTCTGTTGTCTTGTGCACCATTTACATCTCCGTTTTGAGCGGTTGAGGTGGACACCCCTATGCATTATACTTATGTCCTGTGCCTGTAAATGTCTCTGCCTCCTATTACTGAATCCACCAATTAAACCTTTAGCCAAATCAATCCAGAATTCCAACAGTGAGTACCTTTTTTTCCTGTGGATGGCTGGTGTTTCTTTCAAAAGGATGAAAGCATTTGTGATGCATAAATTTATGATATAAAAGAAAATATATTTTAGCTGGTCTACCGACTGGTGTTTTTGCCCTGAGTTGGTTGTTTCTGTCAACGCCACCCATAAAATCATGGTAGTGAGCAACTGGATGTGGTCTCGAAATTTCAATGCGCGCACCGTTTCTTGTCCTTCTAAATGTGGAGCCTTCTCCAACTGGATCCGAGTTTGTTTATATAATAACCTGAAAAAAAGTATATTTGTAGGTTAATAAAATATCAACATAAATTATTATATGTAAATATGTATATCTTTTTGTGTGTATAAATTTGCAATTATATTTTGATAAAAGGGAATAGACAAATGTTTCATTCTTTTGTTTTTCATTCTTTTGTTTTTCTTGTCAACATTACAGAAATATTATGAAATATATAAGATATGAATCTTGTCAGGAATAGATTAACGAAATGGCCATCTACAGAATCATTTAAATACATGTATCATTTCAGATGACACATCATTGTAATAGTGCTCATCAGTGCTGGATTTAAAAAAAATTGAAGGTTACTCAGTACATATAGAAGGCTACCACTCATTTGGTGACTTTCAATATCACATTTTATATGCTATATTTAATAAATGGTCTCGCTAAGTTATCATTGTTTTTGTTAGAACAAAATTGACATGGCTAACAATGGCTAGTGAATAGCAATAAAAAGTGTTTCTTTGTATCAAGTCATGATTTTATTGTTTTACTGCTCCTTCAGTCATCACAAAAAGCAAAGATGATCTGTACCCATCATTACAATCAAATTACAAAATATCTTACTTGTTTTTTATCCTGCCAAACAGTGGCAACAAGATTTCCATTTTGGCGTGCAATACCCCTTCTCTGGCAAGTCTTGGTGGGTGAACTATATCTTCTGGAAGAAGCCTTGATAGTTCAACAACTGTAAATCCCATTTTTCTCCAAAGTCCTTGACAGTGGTACAGATAAAAAGTATCTAAATAGTATAATGATAGTAAATGTATAACGTTACATGGTCTGCAGTGGCATGACATGTGTTTATAGTAAAGAAGATTCCAGAAAAATGTCATTATGAGTAAATAAGTCTAATTCAGTGAATGCTTTTATTTTTGGATTTTATTTCAGTATTTGATTTTTTTTTATTTGAATAAGTGTTATTCGTTACACATACTGGTACATATGTTATTGAAGTACCAAGCATGACATGATATGAATGTGAAATCTTAATCTGCTATATTTTTGTACTTTTTGTAATAATTATTTTTTTTCTGTTATAAAATTTGCATCATAAAGTCTAAATTCATCTTGTACACATGGTGCAAGCATGTTAAACTATTCTTTGCATATTATATTAAGCATACAAAATATCACTTGTTTCCATATAATTATTTTATTTGAGTAAAAAAAAATAGAGCATTTTCAAATATTCCAAAAAAATACCTGTCCATATATAAGTGATGACCTTTCCATTTTAAACTTTTGCATAGTAACTTGACGACTTTTTCTCCAAGGTAAGGACCTCTGTTTGGATCAACTTTCCCCATGTTTATATTGAACTTGTGGCAATACCCAGACATTGAGTCACAACGCATCCAAACTCTCATTCCCCTTTTTATTGGCTTACCTATAATAAATTGAGCATTCAATAAAATAACAAAATGACCAAGTTATTGTAAATTTAGTTTATGCAGATGGCCGTATTGACAACTTATGCCTCTCCAGTGCAGATATACAATAAAATCATTAATTATTGTGGTTTGTAAGTTATTTGCTTTTTTTAAGGCATCAATGTGATTACAAGATGTAGGACAATAATAATTCCAAATGTAATTGTAACGTTCACTTTCATTGGTCAACGTCATGAATAGGAAACGGAAATATTTTTCGATATTTCCGTTTGCCCATTAATCCGTTCCGCAAAAATAAAATGCAGTAAATAAAGACGTCGTCATCATGGATCATGTAGTTTTTAACGTACAAAATTGGAATTATAAGGATTAAACACTGATTTTTAGGAAATTATGTATGTATAAACTCCGGCAGCTCACTCACAAACTTTACATAAAGTCCTTCGGATAATTTCCTAAAAATGAATGTTTAATCCTATAATATAAAGTATTTTCCTTTAATAATCCACAAAAATTGTATCCAATCAATAGTACTTTCACACATTATACAAAGACAAATATTAGAACTATGTCATCATATAAAAGATTCAAGTAAACTGATTTCCAAATAGAAATTTCATAAAGATTTATTTAATCTTGGAAATTTATAATGTGTTCTCAACAAAAGGGTAAGTACGCATTTTGAAATTAAAAAGCAATTTCATCAGATTTCGCTTTTGAATGACAGGCATGACAGGTTAAAAAAGATATATACCAGGCATATACTGTTTAATTGAAAACCTTCCCTTGTACTTCACCATGGCTTCATCAAAAGTTTGGTTTTTGTTTGGTTTGTAATGGTCATCAAATGTATCTGCAACCATATCAAGCAGTGGTCTGACTTTGTGGAGTTTGTCATAGTTTGGTTGTCCTATTTCTACAGCTGTCTCATTGTTGTTTAAATGAACATATTGATATAGCCGGGAAAATCTATTTTCTGTCATAACTGCTCGAATTCCTGCATTGCCGAGGAAGGGATCAGGGCTCCAGTAGAGTCTATTACTAGATAACTGCATCACACCCATCAATATGTTTATGCCAATAAATGCTTTCATCTCCTCTGTAGATACCTATTTCAAAAAATTATCTCTTAGTTATTTATATCTTACATATAAGTTTGTTTTGATGTATATGAAGTTCTGGTAGAAACGTGTTTAGGAGACAAGTATTCCTAGTAAAATTTGTGTCTGGACATATCTGCCTATGGGTTTTATTCTGTTTGAATTTTTTTTTTCTGACGGACATATTTTACTGTTACACACTGATTTTATTTGACAATCACAATTGCAAATATTTCTTACCACCTACAAAATAAGATTTCAGGTTTATTAATTAAACAAAAAAAATCAAAACTACAGTACTACCATTCCTATTCTCTTTTTTACCCTGTTTATGAATGCAATTAATTGCCCCTGTTGTGTTTGTTTTTATTTTAAAAATTGACTACCAGCGACTTGGATTTGCAGCATGTTTCCACCTTTGTCTTGTGTGATTAGCAATACTTCACTCGGTTGGGTTATGATTATAAGACCAAAGAATTGATGTGTTATAAAATCCTGTTTGAACATGGTAAAAATCTCATGCAATCATTCATTTTTTTATATTATTATTTGGAAATGATGTATAAGGAAAATACTTTTTTATCGTAGGAGATAATTTGTTTGATTGTTTTTTATTATTTTTTTTAAATATTGACACTTATTCTGTCAATATTTCATACACATTACCTCATTCTAGTATTTTGCATCTGCCCTACCTTGTTCTGCATATAAATTTGTTTGCTCCACCATATGGTCAAAAAATGTCTCCTTTAAAAACAAGTACAAGAAGTCCAATGCAACTGCATCTAAAGGGAACATATGAACAGGCCCAGAGCGTTCATCAAATAGAGGTATTTCCACCGGCTCTAAATCATCCGACCAAAAGTCATCATCACTGGTAATGCTTTGTTGAGCCCTTAAGTGTAATCCTTACCTTAAATGTAATCCGATTACACTTAAGGTTAAGGACCACCCTTAAATGTAATCCCGGTTACATTTACGGTTGCAGGACCACCCTTAATTGTAACCGATTACAATTAAGGGAGATAATGTACATATGCCTACAGTACCTACCGTAATTGTAATCCTTCCGAATTAGTCTACAATTTGCAGGCCATATAAGATATAAAACGTGTTCAGCCATAGCACGATGGTGAGTCATATTTGTTTTAAATAGCCATCGTTACCATGGAAACAAGAAAGGGCGGAGAAAAAGTGCTCAGAATTGTTTCAAAATATTATACAAAAGAAATGTAAAAATTGTTCTAAAGCTTTCAATTCCCTAAAACGGAAAAGTAGACAGAATTGTATGAAAATGATCTCTTAAACAATATTTTAAACCAGACTCAAGCTAGCAACCAATTTCTAGCGACCAATTTTGAGGTTTATCTAAAAACCAAAATTTAAAGGCATACGGAAAAGAACCATAATGTATATTATTTCTAGCGACCATTTTTTGTTTTTTTTCTTATTCTAGAAATACCATAATTGCTAGTGTTTCCATGGGGATAAATCAAGTAGCTAAGAATCGCTTGAAAATGTACAGACAGGATGTTAAAGATTTGTAGACACTATTCTGAGGGTTAAAATTTCCTAATGACAACCGTTGTAATGGAATCGAAAAATGAGGGACGGAAGGATCGATTTCGGGACTCCGTGATTAGTTGTTTTATTCAACGGGCTGATTCGGGATTAATCCGTAACAATACCCATGCAGAACGGAAAAGGAATCTTCATTTTTCGAGATCAGGATTAAGTCATTTATTTACAGGGAAAATCGGGATTTTGTCACTATTTTGTGAATCCGAGATCAGACTTCTTTCTTTCCTCTCTTAAGAACGGGAAGATAAAAAAAAAAACAGTCAGGATAAACATTTAAAGGAAAAGAGACCAGGATGGGTTGTCTTATGTTAACTCGAATCACAAAATCACTATCGACTCCCTCCGACTTACTCCTTATTCTAAGAACAATCGGACAGCAACAAAATAAATACTTTCATGTATCGGTTCAGACTGTTTCTCATCAATACTGGGATTTGTACGGAAATACTTGATGCTTCCTTGCCAAATTCTGCAGAGAGTTTCGTGAATGATGCTACTGTTGTTCAATATTGAGGACGATGCGAAATCTTTACAAATCTTTTAAAATGCAGTTTTGTCAGAGACATAAATTCTAGAGATTCGAAGCTACGGGAAGTATCGTAATATATCGTGTTTACCCCGACGATATCAAAATTGGCGCATAATTCAAATATCTCACTATTTCCACTTATCGTCAATGAACTAAATATACATATGTATATCTCAGAAACTTGCCAAAAAAAACGGATCACAAACCGTATTTCACTGATGAAGTTGTTTTATGTGCTTCCCACTGACTGCAATATCACAACAAGTGTGGACCCATATAGGTGTCTCGCCAGTCGGCACATGGATCTGTGGGAATTGTAGACAAATTGCAAAGAAATGAGAAAATAAACTACAAAAATTCACCTAAATTACACCAATTTCAGTTATTAAGAATTGTATCTTATCAGAGAAATTTAAAGTGTTTGATCGTTGGACTGTAAAATTGAGATCAAGGGCAAAGTCTTATACCAGACTGACATAAACTACCCAAACCAAGTGACATACAAAACATTATTGATCTACCACTAATAAATGTCGAGAAATGGATCTAATTTAAAAAAAATTAACATGGCCACTAAAACCTTCATTTAACAGCTCAAGGACAGAAATCACACGCCAGACTGACATGTACTACTTAAAACCAACCTTCATACCTAATATTTTTGACATAGCACTTGTATAAATTGAGAAATTGATCAAATCAGTGGAGGTTAACCTGGTCACTAGACCTTGAAATTGAGGTTAAGGACTAATGTCACATGCCAAACTGTTGTTGAGAAAGTGATCTAACATGTCTAATCAGAAAAACTTAACATGGTCAGTAGACTGTGAAAGTGAGGTCAAGGGCAAAAGTAACATATCAGACTGACATGTACTATACCTGACCAAGCTACGTACCAAATATCATTGACCTACCACTAATAGTTGTTGAGAAATGGATATGATCAGAGAAATTTAACCTGGTCACTAGACCGTGAAATCGAGGTCAAGGACAAAAGTTATAGAACAGACTCACATGAACTAATCAAGACCAACCAACATACCAATATCATTAACCTACCACCTATAGTTATGGAGGAATGGATGTAATCCGAAAAAAAACTTTATCTGGTCACTAGACCGTGAAATTATGTCAAGGTCACATTATTTTTTGTCTATCAGGTAGCACTTAATAAGTACTGCCACTGTACCAAATAAGGTGTTCCTACATAAAAGGGTTTTCAATCTATCCAGTATTTAGAAAAAGTTAACGACGCCACCGCCGCCGCTGTCGTCATACTTTGCACGACTATGTCTCACTTTCGGTCGCGGGCGAGACAAATCTAATATCGCGAATGACGCCTCTCGCTATAATCTCGTGACGTCATGTAGCCAAGGTATGGAAAAATTACATTCAATACGATATACTAGGAGCTAAAAATCTCTGGATTTTTTTTCTCTGCATTGTTTGTATAACCCTTTTACTGTTAAAGACGTAGTTTTATAAGTAATGGTCAACCCGCATTGGCTCTTTATCCCTTTGACTATGTTGATTTAGGTCAGGTAACGGGATAGTGAAAAGGGTTATAGTTGTTATTGATACATATACGGTAAGTATTACATTTAAGGGTTGATGTTGAACCTGCGTTCACTCCCGGTTTTTTGTGGAGTCCACGATTTTCATCTTGTTTGATTAGTTTTGCATGTATGTTTTGTGCTTCGTCTGTCTGTCATTATTACTGGGTCCATTCGTGTCTATGTCCATCGACTATCCGTTTTGGCTGACAATTCGGTTTCCATTCGACTTATTTAGATATTGTTGTCTACTTAGCAATATTTTAGCTATATCAAGACGAAAACAAATTTGTTAATAAATAATCAATTGGGGTTGGAGAACAGGAAATTTACGGATTTGACATAACCGGTTTTGAATCACTGATAGTGTGACGGGTGCCGCTAGCGGAGCAGGACATGCTTACCCTTCCGGAGCACCTGATGTCACTCCCGGTTTTTATAGGAGTTCACACTATGAGTGCCTTAGTTTTAAATGTCGTCTTTTTATTTCCGTGCTTGTTGCTGCCTCACGTGCTTGTTTTGTCTTTGTTTTTCTCCGTTGCCGTTTTTGCCATGTCTTTGGATTTCGATTTTTGTAGTCTTCGCTTCCCTTGTTCCTTCGTTATTCTACTGCCGTTGTTTTATGCTGCCACAAAAAAGTAGGGAGACATCGCAACTTGCAACCGATCACCTACGGACCAGTTTTGGAGGGGTTGTACCCAACAGCCTAGGACACTTTTTCTATATTCCAGGGATCCATCGGGGTCAGCCCTGTTTAGGAGGGGTCATACTCAAAATTTCGGACACACTACCTCAGGGAACAATATTCAACATGAGCTACTTAAAACAAATATGACTCATAATCAAGCTATGGATATTGAACTCGTTTTCTTATCTTACGCTGCAAATTGTAAACTAATTCAAAAGGATTACAATTACGGTATGTACTGTAGGCATATGTACATTATCTCCCTTAATTGTAATCGGTTACAATTAAGGGTGGTCCTGCAACCGTAAATGTAACCGGGATTACATTAAAGGGTGGTCCTTAACCTTAAGTGTAATCGGATTACATTTAAGGTAAGGATTACACTTAAGGGCTCAACAATGCTTATCTGACTTGTCAGTTCACTCAATTGTGAGTCATAGTCATCTTAAGAATCGGGCATAATGTTGTCACTGTCATCATCATCATCAATGTCAGACTCTGCTTGCCCATCAGTTAGACTGTCATTTCCATCACTATTAATACTGGCATTGTCATCTATATCTGACAAATCAGAGATTTGTACAGAGCTTGGGGAGCTTACAGAACCAGCAAATATAGTTTCACTGTCCCTATCAGATTGTGAAAACCCAGAAAATGACGATGATGGAGACCAGTCAAAAATTCCAGCATCACCGTCGGCCATTTTGGCCTGTAGAAATTACTCCAAGATTGCACAAAAGTATGGTGTAATTTTTTTTTCTTTCTGACGATTTTATTTTGAAAACAGTGGTTCAAGGAGCAACTTGATCTTTTATGGTCCTATTACATGTACACTTGAAAAATTTAATATGTTCATTGAAAAAAGTATCAATAACAGTGTTTTTTAGCGAGTACTAAAAGTTTATTTTTAGATGAGGGGGCGTGGCTTATACCGGCAGACTTTTCTAGCTGTTAGAATCGCGTTTTCTCTCCTAAAAGCAATGAAGACGAAATAATACGTTGCAAAGATTAGTCATTTATCACTTTCACTCATTTTCCCCTTGAAATATCGTCAGCAAACCATTATATTCATACCGTTTAATTGTCGCGGTTCCCGCCCACCAAAATTTTGTACATGCACACATCTCTGGAAGCTTTGTTAAATGTCAACAGCACAGCGAGGAATTGTTGTTGTCCCCAAAAACCGTAAAAACAAGTATTGATTCGGCATTTTTAGAAGAAAATGATTTGCCTTCTTCGTATTATTACTAACGGAATGTTATTTTAAAGTTCAGTTGGTTTGGCATTAATAAATGTAGGTTAAATTGCCCCCTGAATCGAAGAAACGTTTCTCGCTCGTCATCAGTTATGTCTACCAATTTGCAAATCACACTATTCAAGCTTTATTTTAAAATAACGGAAAAGGAACTCCATCAACATTAAGTGAAACGCTTTAAAATTCAGAACCTGCCATGTTCTAAGTGCATGGAATCATTTTAGGCACAAACTGGTTGAATTAAAAAAGTTTGATTTTCGGGAGAAACAAACATGGCGTAACATTTCTTAATGCGATTAAAAATCGAAAAATAAATTAAACTAAGCATTAAATTTAACATAATTTTTAAACTTTCATAGATCAACACCTACCTTTTCATTTCATTCCAATGGCATGACATTTTTAAGTAAGGACTACCCGTTCTTTGTTTACAAAGAGAGCTACCACCAAAGGCGTCAAAAGGTGTCGTTATGAAGTAAAGGGGTAGGCGTAGAAAGGCATCGTTACAAAAATACGCAGATCGAGTTAAATTGTTCTTGAGGTACATGCATGCATCTTAAAATTCTAATGTTTTTTTTTTATTATATCCAACAATACAGACAAGAAAACAAAATGGTGTTCCGTAGTTGTGATTTTAATTCAAGAGAGATACGATATGAGGTTCAAATCCTAAATACAAACTGGCTACAGTTGCCTGTATTTATCTGGAAAAGTAATCCTAAGAAAAATAATAATTGTAACCCAAGACCAGAACAGGGACTAATTGTAGAACAACCTTCGCCGGATGCGGACCTGTTTTAAATGAAGTAACAATATGTTTTTCTTATTGTAACCTGGCCTTATTGTTGCAATTTAATGTTAATATATCGTTTAAGTTAAGTCTAAAAAGAAAAATCATTAATCGCTAAGTCTGCAAAGAAAGCCTAACACGAATGGAGCTGTCTTGTTTGTTTTCGATGGTGTCCATACGCAGGCCTCGATAGCTTGTGATGATTGTCTTTGTAAGGTATCAACTTTTGTGAGGTGTACTGAAAATCCCCCCCCCCCCCAGATTCACATACAGCAAATGGCATCACAAATTTTAAACTCAAAATTATTGTTAACAATATTTTATCTGAAAAATGATATATATCTTGAATGCTGATTACATATATACTGTGTATATAAATATCAAATAAGTTTTTCATTGTCATGAGAAATTTCTTGTCAGGTAACAAAAAACGCCAGGTAACAATGCGATTTATTAATTATTGTAAATTCAATTAGAACGGGTCCGCAAACGGTGAACGTTCCATTATTAGTCTAGGTTCCGGTCTCTAGTAACAATAAATATATTTCTTGGGATTACTTTTCCAGGTAATTTTAGTCAGTGCCTTACAAGTAATGCTATCGTAAGTTATATTGTTCATAAATGGAAATGCTTCGCTTTTGCTCGAGTTATCTGCTCAAAAATATGTGTCAGTGGTGCATTGGTATGTATCAGCTCTGCATTTTTAGCTAACTAGTAAATTTGGAGGGAAAACCTGGCAATGATGGAAGATTCACATTGTTAGGGATTTTTTGGATGCTTTTTTTGGGTGCTTGGATCTAGAAGTAACACCCCTCACACATGCGCATGTACTCTTGTTTCTTCAGTTAAATAAACTGATACAATTTAAAAAGGAATACCGCCAGCTTTTGCTAATGTCGATATCAAGTCCGGCTGTCCCGACTTCCTATCGTTGTTTACGTTTTGTGTTTTTCATTTGTTTTTTCCTGGTTGATTGCCGCATGTAATTTTCAGCCATTGCAGATGTTTCCTATTAGCCCCTTTTTTTCATTTTTTTTGTAATTTTCGAAAAGGAATTATATAGAGGGGAATCGTGTGATTCACGGGAATTTGAAAAGAAAAAGACAATAGGAAAACCTAAATGACTACAAATTTTAATCACAGGCTACAATGCGTCAAAAGATATTTGTTTACAACGATATGAACCTAGGACAGCTCGACTTGCCCTATCAAAATCCAGCGTTATGGTTGAAAGGTTTTTGGGTACCAAAACTTTCCCTTCCTCGATCTACAGTTTATCTTCAATGCATGGTTAAGTTTTAAATATACATATTCCAGACTTAACATGAGAAATGCTCAAAAGACAAATGCATGGAATTTCCATAGCTGTTGTACCAAGCTGATACGGGGTACAGGAAAACTGAGATGGTGACAAGTGATGTACATGCATACATTTTCCCATGAATAAAGTCTATCGCATCAAAGATCTACACCAGCTAAAGCAATTTAGGAATATATACATGTATAACCTCCGTGAATAAAGCAAAGTTCACTAAGTAGGTACATTAACCTCTGTAATAATTGATTGTATTTCAAAAATATACGAAAGAAAAGGATTATGATGTGAGAAAGGTACTACCAAAAAGTTAGCTATCCAATGAATGTTTCAAAATGAGGTGTCCTAAAATTGGAATATCATACCAAAATGCAGAGAAATCCGGATATCTTTAGCAAAACATAGGTTTCGTGGACTGGACTCGACATTGCTACAGGGCATATGAGTTTCCTCTGAAAAAATACATAAACAAAGCTCAGCATCCAATGAAGGCATCGGACATTTTCAGGGATCCCGGGATTTGAATATTTCAGGCTCGGAAATTCGGAAAATAAAGGCAGTGCGGTTATTATCAGCTTTCTATTTTATTTATATGAGAAAATATAATCGCCATTTTCAATCCTCTTTGATAGAGAAAAGTAGTTTTTGGTAGCAGAAATTCATTGGGTGCTGATCTTTGTACGTACTTCTTAGAGGTAAAATCATATTTGCCGTTGGAAAGACTATCTTAGTCAATGAAACCCTAGGTTTCCTGTGAGGAAAACCAAGCTTTTCTGTTGAACAAAAATGTTTTTTTTTCTACATTTGGGTTAATACCTCTTGCCATACAGAAATACAAAGTTGAAGTTCAAGAATCGAAGATCCTACCATTGGATATTACATGTATATACTAAAATATTCATTTAAATTAATGTAATATCTATTGGAAATCACAGAAAAAGCATTAACCTGAAATAATTTACTGCTAGTGCTTTAGTTTTGTAGCGTTCTTGTTCATTTTTGTTTATTTGGTTTGTCTTTGTCATACTGTCTTAATTCGTGTTGCTGTGAATTGCCGTGATTTTGGATTTATGACTTTAGAATTTCCCCTTTCCTTGTTCTTGCTTCGATATTCATTTGCCGAATATTATACACATAGACAGCTTGAGCTTGACCTTGATGACTAATGATTTCATAAAAATCTCGCTTTCTAGATCATTTTGCTAATTCTCAATTTTGAATACATTTAAATCAAAGACAACCATTCTAATTATTGAAAATATGCAATAAAAAGAACGCTGCAGTTACATTGTATTTGTCATGTATTCCTAGGATTTTTTGGAAAAAATCTTGTTGCCATGAAGATTATTACAATATTTTGATTAACACGGTGCTGGTCTCAATGGTAAAAATTCAATCGACGTCTCTTGAGTATTAAATACTACTAGGAATGTCATAACTTGCCGAAATACAAAATGAATATATCAATTTTGCACTAATTTACCGTATATTCTTTATGTACCACAGGTTGCCTAGCAACGTAAAATTATATATTCTGTACAGATTTCGAGAAAATGTTTTGTGTCATTTGCAACATTCACACCTGTAGATACTATTCCTCGAGAGAACAATTGTTAATCTTTTGCTGGACAACATTTTTGTTCGTTTTGGCAACACTATTTATAAACAGGTCATAGGTATTCCCATGGGTACAAATTGTGCACCACTCATTGCAGATCTTTTTCTGTTCTGTTACGAACGAGACTTCACGAAAACACTTCAAAACGGAACCTTACAAAACAGTGATAATCTTATTTCTATTTTCAATAATAACAGCAGGTATATTGACGATATCCTTACTACCAGTTTTTAGATTTTGTAGACATGATTTACCCACAAGAGCTGAAATTAAATAAAGCTAACAATGACTCCAAATACTGCCCTTTTCTAGATCTAACCATCATTACTGACGCTGGCAAAATAATAACTAAAATATATGATAAAAGAGATGATTTTCATTTAACTATAACTAACTTCCCTTTTCTTGACGGCGACGTTCCTCAAGCTCCATCATACGGGTTGTACATTTCTCAACTAGTACGATTCGCACGTGTTTGTTCTACTCTTGACGATTTTAATGAACGTAACCTTACTATCACAGCAAAACTTTTACAACAGGGTTACAGATTTCATAAATTATTGAACATCTTTAAGAAGTTTCATAACATATATGAATATTTAATATCTAAATATGGCGTTACTCGCAAACAGCTTATTACTAAGGGCATTTCTAATCCCCGTTTTTACGGTAATGTTGTTAAAAAATGCCAGAAACTAATTAAAAATCCTGAAAAGCTGGGACGTAACTTACATTCTTTGCGTTATAGGGGATATTGACCAGATACTCTGCTTGCATCCGTTAAATTAGCTTTGAGATCTAGTGACCTTACTATTTTTGGCCTTCAAAAATATTGTGATACTAGCTTTTCAAGAAGTGGTGTTAATGAAATGTGGATATTAAAAAACTGTAAGGATCTTCTTGACATCTTAAAATCGAGATCATTATCACACTATAACAGCATTAAAACTTTTGACTTTTCCACGCTTTATACTACAATTCCCCATGGACAACTGAAATCACGGCTAAAAGATATAATTCATAGATGTTTCTCCCGCAAGAACGGCGAACAAAGATATAAGTACATTGTTATAGGCAGAGAACAAGCATACTTTGTGAGATACGACTCAGAATCACAGAAAAAAAATACAGAGGAAGAAGAAATTAAAATGTTAGAGTTTCTGATCGACAATATATTTGTCCAGTTTGGAGGACTTGTTTTTCAACAGACTATCGGAATTCCAATGGGCACAAACTGTGCGCCTCTTTTAGCCGATCTATTTCTCCACTCATATGAAGCTGAATTCATCCAAGGGCTTCTTCAAAATAAAGATAAAAAACTGGCCCAGTCCTTTAATTTCAGCTTTCGTTATATAGATGATATTTTATCACTAAACAATCCTCGCTTTGGTGATTTTCTTCATCTTATATATCCAAAAGAGCTAGAAATTAAGGATACTACAGATACTTCCACATCAGCCTCGTTCCTTGACCTTCATCTTGAAATGGACAAAAGAGGTACACTACAAACTAGGCTATATGACAAACGTGATGACTTCACTTTTCCAATAGTCAACTTTTCCTTTCTTTGTAGCAACATTCCAAAAGCACCAGCATACGGAGTTTACATCTCCCAACTCATTCGCTACTCAAGGGCCTGTGGTCGATACAGTGACTACCTTGATAGAGCTCGGTTGCTTACAAATAGGCTACTTAAGCAAGGGTATGTTGCCCATAACTTGAGGTCATCACTACAGAAGTTTTGCGGTCGACATCACGATCTTGTGGACCGAGATTTATGAGATATCTGTTTCCCAGATGACAACAGATCTTTCTCTTTGCCAGTAAAGTTTGTTTTTCCTCTACCGGATTTGACTTTACTACCGGAGTTGACATGTTCAACACGGCGGGTGTCTTATAAGAAGCAGGAGATGCTTACTCTACTGGTGCACCTGATCTCACCCATGGTTTTTATTGTGTCCGTGTTGTTCATTGTCCTTGGATTGTTCTTTTTAGACTGACGGTTCGGTTCTCACTTACTTTACATATATACTGGCCTCTCACTGATACTGATTATGTCTACTGATATTTACGATGATTCTTTACTTAATCAAGCGGGAAGTTTTGAGTTTGATTTTTCTTCCGTAGTGCGACAGTGTTCTACCAGCAGACTAGCTAGGCTCCTTTAGCTAGCCGGCAGATTAGCGGCGAGCACCGCTTGACCCATCTTTCAAAATTACGTATTGTCATATTCTTTCCTTTCAAGATTGTGGTCATGGAGTTAGTAGTCTACCTGTATTGGGTTTTATTCGTATGTTTACTATAATATAGGGAAACGGGACAGATAAAGGGGAGGTTTGGGTACCCATAAACTGGTTAAACCCTACCGCTGGCTTTTGTTTTGTGCCGGTACCAAGTCCGGCTGTCCCGAGTTCCTATAGTTGTTTACGTTTGTCTTTTGTCCTATTTTGGTTTTCCTGTGTGTTATTTCTCTAGCAGATTGTGGCATGTAATTATAATTTTCAGCCACTGTAGGTGTTTCCTGTTGTCCCTTTTTATTTCAATGCCTATTTTTACTGAGCCAAAAAATCTGGGAATTGTCTATTAAGTCTAAAATCTAAAAGGCGGTAGACAATGTCAATTTGACATGGATTTGAAGAGCTGTCACGTGACTGGTTGCCATAGTACCAAAAATTTCAAATATTCACAGAAAACCTTTTGACATTTACTCTACAATGATACCATTTTTGTAAATATGGTAAACAAACTCTTTGTTTGCTGGGCTAGTGTGTAAACATTTGTAGGCCATGGGCTGAAATCACTTTCCGTGCACCCCCCCCACTTATGATCTAGACCGATTTTTTTCAGTCCTTTATTATCCCCTCTTCAAAATAAAACATGTTAACACGAACATAACCTGCACGCATAGACAGTGTAGGGCCATATTTATAGTACACCACACAAAATTCTTGTATTTTAGTTTTAATCTTAATTTTATATTCTAAGCTCCATAATTGTGATGCAGATAAGTTAGATGTACTGAAATTTGGTATCAAATTAAAGCCTATTTAATATACTTTACAATGAACACAAGTTTGGGCACTTTATGCCATTTTTGTGATCTGGGGATGCAAAAAATATACCCCTACCCCTGCAAAAAATTGTGAAAATGACGATTTTAAAGCTTTCAATTCCTTTCTGATGAATAAATTTCATCATTTGATCTAGTTTTTATGCATCATTTATCAGTTGTGATACAATGTTGAAAAATAAAACCATTAAAGTCCTTAAAATTTTGATTTTCGGTAAAAAAAATTTGAAAAATGGAAATTTTCGGAATTTTAAATATTTTCACAACTTCGACTTTCTTACTTCTGGATCGTATAAATTTGAATATATATCTAATAATTGCCAATGCAATAATGATTTATATCATGTAAGCAACAAATTATGTGAAAAAAAAATCAGAGTCAGACTTATTGCGGGATCAAAAATGCCAAAATTAGCACCCCTCCCCCTTAAAATTAAGGGAAAATTCAAAATCTTCAGGTTCTAAATGATAAAAAGATCATGTCTAGTGCAAATTATTGTTTGTATCTCACTAAAGCTGACATACAGAAGCCCATTTAAGATGAATTAAACTTTTTACGGGGTCGTTTTTTGGTCCTTCGTCTCGAAATTTTATGAAAAATGGGAATTTTCCGTTTTTCAGAATTATTGCCAATTTGGCTAAGAGATGTAAAAGCCTCACGAATTTAGTATATAACGTAAAAATGTTGATAAAATACCCTTTCACTATATCTAAGCTATTAGAATATATGCTTTTGAACATTTTAGACTAACTAAACTCTCATAAATTGCAAGCATATTACCCCCCCCCCCCAAGAAAAAATTTTCAGCACAATTTATTTCATTTTATTCAGCTTGAAAAGCTTCAACATTGTATAAAGGTCCAATAATATAACATTTAAAACACAAAAATGCACAGGGACTCCCATATATAAAAAAATGAATTCATTTGCGTGGTTTATGGGAAATTATACATCAATTAAACTTTAATTTTTATAGAATTCCGAAATGCTGAAAATTAACATTTTTCACGAAAATCGACCAAAATATTCAATTTTACCTTAAATTTTCTGCGTTGAAGTTGAATATTGCGATAAATTAAATGCATTTTTTAAAAGAAAATAAAATATTAGTATGTTTTGTTCATATATAAGAACAGACAGGCATATTTTTGGCATTTTTAGCATCATTTTCTTGGGGTAGGGGTAAAATTTTCGGTATTTAGAGTTACATTTAACACCCCTGGTTTTTCTACACATTGCTTTAAGATAATTCATATATCCTCAAGAACAATGAAATGGCATACCTGCAGATAAATCCTCCAGATTCCCCACATATAACTATTTAAAAGTGAATTTTGGACAAATCTGAAATGCTGAAAATTCCGATTTTTCATTAATTTTGTACGAAATATTGAGTTTAATCTAACAAGTGGGACTTAAAATGACAAATCATGATAAAATTAATGCAACATTGTTATATCCAATGCAGACTTTGCGTATTTTGGTTATTTTTATAGACAAATATAGACAAAAAATTGTATATTTTGGAGTGAATTTGTTGGGTTAGGGGTAAGATTTTGGGTATTTAGAGTCACATTAAACACTCTTTGTTTTTCTAAACAATGTTTTAAGACAACTAATGTATCACAAATAACAATTAAAAGGCATATCTGCCGAAATCTCCTCCAAATTTGACGTATATTACGACTTAACAGTGAACGTTGGACAAATCTGAAATACAGAAAATCCTCATTTTTCATCAATTTGGGGCAAAATATTGAGTTTAAGTCAACAAATAGCTGTTAAAATACCAAATCATGATGTTATTCATGCACCATTGTCATATATAACACACGTTATTCGTGTTCTGGTTATTTTATGCGAACAAATACAAACAAAATATACATAAAATTGACAATTTTAGGGAAAATTTGTTGGGGTAGGGGTAAGATTTTCGGTATTCAGAGTCACATTAAATACTCCTTGATTTTCTAAAGACTGTTTTCAGACAACTAATGTATCCCTTCAAACAATTAATTGGCATATCAGCAGATATATCCTCCAGACTTGCAATATATAACGGGTTAACAGTGAACTATGACCAAATCTGAAATGTTTAAAATTCCCATTTTCCTCAATTTCGGGCACGATGTTGAGTTTAAGTCAACAAATGGCTGTTAGAATATCTAATCGTGATGCAGTTCGTGCATTATAGTCATATTGACCACACATTTTGCGTGTTTGAGTTAATTTTATGCAAACATAGACAAAAATTTGACAATTTTAGGGAAAACTTGTTGGGGTAGGGGTAATAATTTTGACATTCAGAGTCACATTAAACACTCCTTGTTTTTCTAAGCAATGTTTTAAGACAACAAATATATCGCTTAGATCAATTTGATGGCAAATCGGCAGATATAACCACCGGATTTGACATGTTTAACGATTTTACAGTGGACTTTGGAGAAATCTGAAATGTTGAAAATTCCCATTTTTCATTAATTTTGGGAAAAATATTGAGTTGTAGTCGACAATTGGCTGTTAATATAGCAAATCATTAAGTTATTCATGCAACTTTGTCATATACAACACACATTTTGCGTGTTCTGGTTATTTTTAGGCGAACATAGAGAAAAAATTGACAATTTTAGGGAAAATTTGTCGGGGTAGGGGTAAGATTTTCGGTACTCAGAGTCACATTAAACACTCCTTGCTGTTCTAAGCAATTTTTTAAGACAACTTATATATCCATAAGAACAATTAATCGGCATATCTCCAGATATATCATCCAGATTTTCAATGTATAACGGTTTAACAGTGAACTTTTGATAAATCTGAAATGTAGAAAATGCCCATTTTTCATAAATTTCGGGCAAGATATTGACTTTAAGTGAACAAATGGCTGTTAAAATACGAAATCACAATATAATTCCTGCAACCTTGTCATATACAACACACAATTTGCGTGTTCTGGTAATTTTTATACGATCATAGACAAAAAATTGACAATTTTAGAGTAAATTTGTTGGGGTAGGGGTAAGTTTTAAGGATCTAGAAAGTTTATAATACTTCAAAACTGCCATAATTTGTACCAGTTGTAAAGAAGACATAATGTACTTATATTTTATTCCCTCCTTTCTTGAATTTGAGTTACTCATAGATAAGATGAGGCAAAAAAGGGACAAAACTTTGTCAAAAACGAAAATATTCAAAGATGTGTTTTATATGTCTATTTAAAAGTGATAGTTTGGTCATTCAAAACATATTAACATTATGTTAACATGCTTTATTTTTAAGGAAGGGCATTGAAAGACTAAAAACAATTCCAAGACTTATGAAATGAACACCATAGTGGTTTGTAAGGACAATTGAACTTACACAATTTCGAGAAAAATCTTATAATTCACGTCAACATTTCGAAGGGGTAGGGGTAAGGTTTTTGAATTTTGATAACGTATTCGGTATAGAAATGGAACTTATGTGGAATATTTGTAAAGCTAATACCATAGGCTATCATTCTATACCATTTTTTCGTAACTGAGAGGTACCAATCCGCAATTTGAAGCAATTGAAAGAAAAACTTTGATAAAAAACGAAATTTTCCAAAATTTCGTTGGGTGGGTCTAAAAAAGGGGCCTGTTCCAATATTGCGTGCAGGTTATGCTCATGTTAACATGTTTAATTTTGAAGAGGGGATATAGAAGGACTAAAAAATATGGGTGGGGATCATAAGTGGGGGGGGGGGNCGGGGGGTTATTCCAGCCCATGGACTATTGCTTTTTGCTATATTTTTTACATAAATTATCCTGAATGGGAAAGGGTTAAACCAATTCCGACCCGTTCGATAAATTTTCATATTCAACGTTTGCTGAATAAGGTTAGACTCTACTAAATGACCAATCATCTGCTGGCCTAGTCAAAAGTAGTACTGATATAAACACAGCCATGCTACTTTCGCTTTGCATACAGCTGTCAATATTGACAATATTCGAGTTCTAAAAAGCTCAAATGATGATGAAACTCTTCCGGATTGACAAGCATTTTGATTCAGTTACCCTCATTGCATTTGAAATATACTGAAGCCTCATCAATGATGACATGTATGCCCACGAATCTGCTAGAAAAAAATGGTAATTTGCATACTCAAGTTGGATGAAGCGATAGAAATATTTTATTTTATTAGACTCTAAAGTTGGGTCACCACTTAGATATGTTACTTGGCAGACGTACCACTTTGAGAAAATCATATCGCCGCATGAAGGAACTTCAGGTAATTAAGAAAATTCAAAAAACGTTATAATGGCCGCCTATGAAAAATATTTAGTGGAGTCTGACCGTAAGCCGAAAATTGAGGGGAAATAAAATATTTGCAAATAAGTGACTTTTTATGTTTCAATTGGTGGGATATTTCTAGGTCACAGTAAATAAAGGTATATTTTGCAGCTAAGATCAACCAGTGTTAAATTACAGGCCTGTACAGATGTTATGTAATATTTTGTAAATTTTAAAGATTTTTCACATTTCAAGCCCCTGTCAGATTTTTAGCAAGGTTGAAAGACATAAATTGACTAAATAAGTTAGAATAGATGAAATGCAAGTTACATATGCATGAAAAGTTATGATTTTATCCAGAAAATGCTTGAAAATGTTAAAAGTAAGTGAGAACCGAACCGTCAGTCTGAAAAGAACAATCCAAGGACAATGGCAACGTCGGAAAAACAAAGAAACGAAGACATAATATGAGCACGGCACAGAAAAGAAAATCAAGACACGCACAGATACAAAAATGAACAACACGGGCCCAATAAAAACCATGGGTGAGATCAGGTGCTAATTCCACTTTGCATATAACTGTCAATATTGACAATATCCGTGTTCTAAAACGCTCAAATTATCTTGAAACACTTCCGGGTTGACAAGCATTTTGATTCAGTCACCCTCATTGCATTTGAAATATACTGAAGCATCCTCAATGATGACATGTATGCCCAAGGCAGACAGACAAAATTGGTAATTTGCATATCCCAGTTGGGCAAAGCGATAGAAATTTCTTTTTAGACTCTAAAGTTGGGCCATCGCTTAAATATATTACTTGGCAGACGTGCCACTTTGAGAAAACCATATTGCCGCATGAAGTGAACTTCAAGTAATTAAGAAAACTCACAAACCGTTATAATTGTCGCCTATGGAAAATATTTAGTGGAGTCTGACAATAAAACACCGTGCTATTTCCCGCCAAATATACTCGTAATACAATTTTCGGTGTTGATCTTTATCATTAGAGAAAAGATTACACCATTTTATCCAAAATAATTCCAAATTTTTTCCACTCTTGATAATTTGATTTATAGATTTTAAAATTAAACTCGGCAAGCATCGCAATTAAGATTAAAAATTTTAAATACCTCTAGTGGATAAAATGCTGTAATGAGCGGGATCTTTTGGTGAAATCTATATATATGTCCAAGTAAACAGACGTGTATCGTGTTGCATAAGATTTAAAACAGTGCTAAATTGGGATAAGAAATCACGTAGAAATAAATTGGAATATTATATATCTTATTAAATTCTTTGAACGATAACATACTTGGAAATGTCAACGCGTAATCAAATAAGCACACCTTTATTCAATGTCATCTATGTTTTATTATATAAAACAAAGTGTCTTCAAATACCAAGCAATGGAACAATAAGTTTATTGTTGTTCTTTCAGTTGGTTTTTCAACAAAGACATTTTCGTTCATATAATTAATATTCCATATTTCTAGTTTTCCAATGACAATAATTCTCAAAACTATACTTGTAACATGACTATTCTTACAAAAAAAACAAAAAAAAACAAAA
>MJUU01063595.1:61726-89086 GCA_002080025.1 Modiolus philippinarum | reverse complement strand
AAAAAAAAAAAAAAACACTAAAAAACAAAAAATACATATTCCACAAGACAGCAATTTTCATACCATTATTGATATAAAATTTCTTGTTGCATCTGCCGATCTCTATAAAAAGATGTACTTGCAAATATGATAAATGTGTGAGTTTCAAACGTAAAAGCATCAAATATAAATAAAATTGTTCGTCAGCAAAAAGACATTTCACAGAGAGTCCGCATAATTGTTAATTTCAGCCTTATGTAATACATTTTGTTCTTAAACATAAAAAAAAAAAAATCATTTTTTATTTTTATTTAAAATATAACAAACATGAAGTAATCATTTATAAAAATTCGAAGTAGGTTTTTATCTTATCCACGATTTCTCTTTGCAAAACTTCTACCAGGTTTTTAATCTGGACAAATGATGAAGTCATTGGATTTTTTCCCATGAATTATGTGTAAGAAACACTTTCTCGACTGCCTGGAGAAGAAGATGGGCATCGACAGTTCATCTGGAAACCCTACTTATGGCCCTTCTACAATATCGAGAGATGAGATTGTAAAAAATCACACTTCAGTGTAAGCATCATTTGGCATAAAAGCTAATGATGAAAACAATCAATTTCCTTGCATCTACTGGGTACCTTAACTTCATAAGAATCCATGCAAACAGAGATTCATTGCCGGATCTTCCAGATGCACCACTAAACCTCTTTCACAGCTGTTCACTACTTTGTTGACCGCAGTCAGAGATGGCCCGAAAAATTACTGTAATACAGCTTACTCCACAAGAGGTGTGAATCAAATGTGGATTCTTAAAAATTCTAAAGATCTCCTTGAACAACTATCCTCAACCAGTCTTAGCCATTGCCATAGCATTCAAACTTTTGACTTTTCTACACTTTATACAACCCTGCCATAAGATAAACTTAAAACAGTAATTGCAGATTTAATACATCAATGTTTCTGCACAAAAAAAAATGGAGAACGCAGATACACCTATTTAGTTATAGGGAAAGATAAGACATATTTTGTTAAGAACCACACCGATTCAAATAAAAAGTACGCTGAGACTGACGTAATCAAAATGTTAAAATTTTTGATCGACAATATTTTTGGAGGTCGTGTTTTCAAACAGACAATAGGGATTGCTATGGGAACAAACTGTGCGCCGCTTTTAGCTGACATTTTCCTTTACTCGTGCGGGGCCAAGTTTTTACAAGGGCTTATTCAAAGAAAACAAAAACATTTAGCCCAGTCCTTTAATTTCAGCTTCCGCTACATAGACGATGTACTTTCTCTTAATAATCCTAAATTTAAGGAGTATATACATCAAATCTATCCAAACGAGCTTGAAATTAAAGAAACAACTGAAACACCTACTTCAGCTTCGTACCTAGATCTTTTATTGTATATGGACGAAGATGGACGTTTGAAATCTAAGCTTAATGACAAGCGTGATGATTTTAATTTCTCCATTGTGAACTTTCTCTTTCTTAGCAGCAATATACCTACCTCTCCAGCCTATGGAGTGTACATTTTACAGTTGATTCGTTACAGTCGAGCATGTAGTTTGTACAGTGATTTTTTGAACAGAGCAAAAACACTGTCCCAAAAGCTGCTTAGTCAGAGATTTGTTCAACCTTTATTAATTTCATCCCTCAAGAAATTCTATGACCGTCACCATAACATCATTGAAAGATATGACGTATCATTATCCCAAATGAAAGTGGACATTTTCAGCTAGATTCACGTCTTCCCGGATTTGACTACCGACTTTGACATTTTCCCGGATAGAATCACTCACGGTGTGATGGGTGCTGTTAACAGAGCAGGACATGCTTACCCTTCCGGAGCACCTGATTTCACTCTCAGTTTCACTGGAGTTCACACTGTGAGTGCCTTTATTCTGAATGTTGTAATTTCTGTTTCTGTGCTTTGTGTCTGTCTAACGTTATTGTTTTTGCGTCTAACGTCATTGTTTTCTGTGTTCTCGTCTTTGCCCTGTCTTTGGACTTCGATTTTTGTGAATTTCACCCCTTTGTTCCTTCAGTATTCTACTGCCGTTGTTATATCTTACGTAAAATGTCATGTTGCTTTACCATCTCCCTACGAAGGCTATTTTATTGAAACCTCAATAACTAGTGTTACTATGCAACTAAGCTTAAAGAGCCAACAGATGCTTCATCACTTGTTTTTCTCAATAAATTTTTTGTAAATTTCAGAAAACAGATAAATACACAAATTGGGCATTTTCAGCCAATTATAAACGTGTTCTATTTTCTGAAAGCGAAGGAGTATATCATAATTTCAATACTCTGCTCTTAACAATTTTTAGCGTTTCTCTGAGGCTCTTCTACCTTTTCACGTATTTCTATTTTAGGTCTTCCAAATTTTTAGGTTGTATGCGCTTAAGTGACATAATTGAACAAGACACTAAATGTATATTGTTAATGTACTGCATCATAAAATATGTGTAACTTTATTTTATAATAACCCAATTGCAGTATAAAGTTTTGAAATGAGTACATAAGAAAAAGAAAGGAAATGGGATAAATGTCAAGGAGACAACATCCCATATCCAGGTAAAAACGACCAAAACAAAGCATCTATGGGTCACCGTACGGTCTTCAACACAGTGAGGAACCTCACACCATATAGAAAGCGCTAAATGGCCTCAAAAAGTAAAAAAAGTGAGTAAATCAAATAAACAAACCACATCCAATCAACCAAATATCAAGAAACTAAAATTTTAGAAGAAGACAAGGACAAGCCAATGACCAATATATTCCTGACTTGGGACAGGGGCAAAAATTGCGGTGGTGTTAAACTCCAAACTTGTTTTCTTGGATCCAAACCCTCCCCCTTATCATGTATATTTGTAGAACTTCAATATACTGCAAATCGATATTTTGTATATCTTTTAATCTAAAAAGGTACCATTTGCATTTACATACTATGCAGAAAATAAATTAACAGTGACTTCGGTATTTTGTTATTTATTAACACTGGGCCGATGTCTCTGCTGATGAACGTTTAGCCTCCGAGGGTATTAATCAGCCAATAAGTCAGTACTTCGACGCTGACCCGAAAATCCACTTTTATTGAAACTTACAATATCTAAATTTTACAAAATTTTGTTTAAAATAAAGGAGTATCTTCCTCACAGCCCTGTCCTTAGCTGATTTTGGATTTGCTATTTAGATCATTTTGGTTATTTGTTCTCTTTCAGCTTTCACACGTTTTTCGGTAATGAACAATGTTTAAATTTGACTACGCTGATAAGACTAAAATTGTCGGAATGTGCAAAGGCAGAAAATCAACTAACAGTAATTTCGGTATTTTGTTATTGTTTAAAATATGGACACGAATATTGACAATTAAAATGATATTTTTGAGGCTTAGTGCTTAACTTATTCATCCTAGAAGGCTCGTGGATATGTTTAACTGTCACTTTTATTATCGATGATACTCTACTTAACCTTTCAGAATTTTCAATTGTTATTGTGCACTCAATCTTTTAAGACTTACAGTTGGGTGCAGACATAATCTTTCGTCCAAGTTACTCTAAGTTAACTTAGAATTGTTTCTAACTTAATTTGGAATTAACTTAGAGCAGTCATTGAACAAATTCTAGAAACGGTCATAAACTATGACTGCTCTATGTTTACTTAGAATTGATCTAAAAACGGTCATAATTGGTTCTACATGGAACTGTTCTAAAAGCTGTCATAGTTCTAAAAGTGGTCATAAAAAGATCATAGTTCTAAGTTAACTTAAAACAGTTATAAAAATGGTCATACATTAGAGCAGTTCTAATAGCAGTGATTTATCGTGCGTTACAATAGTTCCCTATGGGTCAGGATAACGTATTGAATTCAAAATTGAATTGAAAAATTTCTTTTTCCTTAGATATATGATACAGATTGTCCCTTTTGTCGTTACTTTTTAAAGTATGTGTGTATGTGGGGGAGGAGGGGGGGGGGGGGGGGGGGGGGGGCGCAAGACCATGTCTGTTAATGTGTTTTGGGCATTTTCAGCTCAGCGTTAATGTTTTTGGTAAAAAAGGCATTTGTTAATCGTTTTTGAACCATTTGGCGTTTCCTGTACTTTGTGTTAACTGTTACAGGGAAATAAAACAAAAACACTGTTTCATTTTAATCATAAAAATGTGGTACTTGCTTTTGTGGATTGTTATTACAGATCAAGAACTATTAAGGCCTTGTGCAGATTTATCATAAGATTTAAACTTCCTGTCATTTGACGAAAAACAGATGGCAAAACGGACATTTTCTGCAATCGATATAATATCGATGCCTGCAATCAAAAAAAATTCCTGTAATTTGACTCAAAACAAATGGCAAAAGGGACATTTTCTGCAATCGACTTAATATCCACACCCGCAATCAATTGACTTAGTGCTGCAATTTGACTAAAACATATTCAAAAGGGGATATTATCTGCAATCGACATAAGTCAATGCCCCCAATAAAATAAACTTACTGTAATTTGACTTAAACCAGATGGCAAAAGGGGCATTTTCTGCAATAGGTATAGCATCGAAGCCGGCAATCAGGAAATTGTAATTTGAATAAAATCCTATGCAAAAGGGATATTTATTTCCGCAATGTTCTCGAAAATCACCGTTTTTAGAACAATTCTACAAAATGACTGCTTTTATGACTGCTTTAAGAACTGCTCGAGAGCCGTTTTAGAACAATTCTAAGTTAACTGAGAGCAGTCATCGGAACAGTTCTAAGTTAACTTAGTTATGACTGCACCCAACAATAAATCATCTCTCCGCTCTATAAATTATCACTCCACTTAATATATTGCTATATTAGCCAAAAACAATGTATAATTCCCCTAATAATGAAAATTACTAAACAAAAGTTTGTAACAACCCTTTTGATTATTATTTTTTGAAGCATACAGCTGAAGTAATTCAACTGCAGATGGATGTGTTTTATAGAAAAATGGCCCTTTTCCGAATGATTGATTTCTAGTGTCAGTGACATCTTGTGTTCTTTATCTGTATAATTTTGGAAGACAAAAAAATCCAAAATTAAATTTGAATGAAATATATAAAATTGGGCATTTCGGCGATTTCAGAAATTACAATTTGTTTACTATTTACAACACAAATGAATGGAACAATGTTTTCTCTGAAGGCTGTATTCGCCTCTTTTATCTTTTATTATTTAAGTTCGTTATTTTGTTATTTATCATGGTATTCTCAAAATGTCTTCCAATGTTTAGATTTTATCGGCTCGAAGAGACATGAATTGACGAAATGGCCTCATGCAGAAACTAAATTTACAGTAACTTCGGTATTTTGTTGTTTATCGAATGTTTACACTAGTCAGTAAGCACTATTATGTATATGAATAAGGCACCACTGACTTACATATACGATTTCGACAACAAATGCCTCTGTCTGACCAGAAATCTTCATCTTCGAGGATATGAGGAGCAACGATTATCTTGTAACTCCGAATGTGGTATTGGTATACGAATACCGAAGCAAGAACGAGGAAAGGGGAAATTCTAAAATCATAAAACCAAAATCACGGCAAATCACAGCAACACGAATTGAGACAGTACGACAAAGACAAAACAAATAAACAAAAATGAACAAGAACACTACAAAACTAAAGCACTAGCAGTGTGAACCCCTATAAAGCTGAGGTATCATCAGGTGCTCCGGAAGGGTAAGCATGATCTGCTCCAAGCGTGGCACCCGTCACACTACCAGTGAAAAGTCCGGTTTTGTCACAGTCGGTGTTAGTCAGTCCGGTAACAAACTCTGGATCTACACAAAGATATCTGTTCTCATTTGTGAAACAGAAACATTGTAATGGTCTGTCAAATCGTTGTGACGACCGTAAAACTTCTGTAGTAACAATTGCAACAGTGACTGAACATACCCTTGATGTATAAGTTTTTGAGACAGTAATTTCGCTCTGTTGACAAAATTGCTGTACAAACTACAGGCACGGCAATAGCGAATAAGTTGTGAAAAGTACACGCCATATGCCGGAGAAGTGGGAATATTACTGCTCAAATAAGGGAAGTTCACTATTGGAAAGTCGAAATCATCACGCTTGTCGTAAAGTTTTGTTTTCAGACGTCCAGAGTTGTCAATGTAGAGGTATAGGTCCAGGTATGATGATGATGATGGTGTATCAGTGGCTTCTTTAATTTCGAGTTCATTTGGGTATATAAGATGAAGGTTATCCTTAAATTTAGGATTGTAAGATGAAAGAACATCATCTTCATAACGGAAACTGAAATTTAAGGATTTGGCTAGCTTATTGTCTTTTTTCTGAACTAGCCCTTGTATGAACCTGGCTTCATACGAATAAAGAAACAAATATGCTAAAAGTGGCGCACAATTAGTCCCCATAGGTATCCATATTGTCTGCTGGAAAACTTGTCCTCCAAATTCTACAAATATGTTATCAATCAAGAATTCCAGCATTGCAGTGACATCCTCCTCTGTATACTTTTTGTGTGAATCAGTGTGATGTTTAACAAAATAGGCCCCATCTTTACCTATCATTAAATATGAATATCTTCTTTCACCCATCTTAGTACAGAAAGACTGATGTATTAAATCCCGGAGTACTGACTTTAGTTTATCGTGTGGAAGAGTAGTATAGAGAGTAGAGAAATCAAAAGTTTTGACACTGTTGCAGTGGTTAAGTTCAGTTGAAGATAGATATTATAATAAGTCTTTTGAGTTTCTGAGAATCCATATCTGATTCACTCCACTTGTTGAGTATGCTTTATCACTATACATCTTGAGGCCATCTTTGACTGCAGTAAGTAATGAAGTGAGGAGCTTAGAAAGAGGTTTTGTTGTGCATTGGCAGACCCAGCAATATATCTCTGTTTGTAAGGGTATTTATGTAATTTGGGTACCCAGTAGATACAAGGCAGATTGTTATTCTCTTCACTCAAACTGATACCAAAGGAAGACAATACTGATTTGTGTTTGATTAGTATATCCTCCCTTGGTATGGTGGAGAGTTTGTATGTGGGATTGCCAAAAGAATTGTCAATGCCCATCTCCTTCATTAAGCAGTCAATGTAGTGTCTTTTGCAGATAAATGTGATGTTGTTTTGGGCTTTGTCGGCTGGTACGATGACATAATTGTCATGGAGGAAGGACAATGTTTTTTCTACCTCGGGATCATCGAATATACTTTTTGAATTGGGGCTCATGGCGCCTCATTCGAGCTACAATTAATGACTTTATGGACCTGATCCAGTCGGACAGTGTTTCAACCTTTTCCTTCTCTCTCTTAGCCCATTGTGTGGCGTATTCCTCAACTGCGTCCATCAATATTTTAAAGTTATGTTTCCAATTGATGGGTTGGGGTTCACGATATTTTGGACCTTTTGTGAAGAGATCACGTAGTTTCTCATTGCTTACGATGCTGAGGTCCCCTGTAATAATTGATGAATAAATGTCACCAAAGGTCTAGAAATTTGCCACTGGCTTGCTGAAATTAGAGTAAGTCAAGAATCTAACCGTCTCATTTGACTAATGGTATGAAATTATCTCCCGTACAAAAAATGCACTTTTGTGTGTTTTACGATCTTTCAGTTTTTTGTTTGTTTTTGTTTTTGTTTTTTTTTTAAGAATATCCATAACAATTATTGTAAGGAGCGATTTCTGATTCATAAGTCAACAAACTATATTTGCGAATGAATCTCTTACACTAAGCTTTATACGGTGAATTTTAATTTTAAGTATATTTTATTACGAATAGCTCTTGAATTTACTTAGATTTATGAGTAAACCTCATATCGAAGGCCTCGTAGTGACTTCAATATGAAGAATTCCATAAAAAGCGTTATTTGATAGCTTGGTTTTACTTTTTTGTACAGAATTCAAACCATATACTTTCACTGTTCACTCAGAAAGGTTCCTATATGACATTCGCGTTCAAAAATCATTTTTAGAATGTTTCTGAATAATAAATTAAAAATGTATTTTCCAACCTCAAACATCAGTGGTTATGTACGAAAAACGGAGAATGCAGTATTAATTTGCAGCCGGGAAATATTCCTCTTAAATAAAAAAAAAAGTAAAAAAAAATGTGAAAAATGTTGCCTTTTATCGGTAAAAATGTCGTCGATATTGGAGGCAGCGTCAGCCATCATACGAAAGTGATTCACGTCTTTTGTCTTTTGGGATCCTTTTTTATTTCTTTCAGCTTCCGCTACACAGACGATGTACTTTCTCTCAATAATCCTAAATTAAAGGAATATTTAAACCAGAACTATCCGAAGAGCTTGCAATTAAAGAAACAACTGATACACCTACTTCAGCTTCGTACCTATATTTAAGAAATAATTCACGCGAGCGTGAATATATGGCGATTTAACCAAGATATGGACTTTTATAGCAAATATTTTAACTCGAGCGTATTCGAGGGGTAAAATATAGGCATAAAGGGCAAACCCGTGGTAAACTCAACATATATTCACGCTCTCATGAATTATTTCGATTCTAATATGACATTTTCAGAGTACAGAAGAGATGAAGTCGTCTTTGTTTTCATAGGTGAAACATCCATTCTACCCCGTAAAGTATGACGTTTTCTTCTATGACGCTTCAAAAACTGTCGTCAAACTGTCTATGACGTTATCAAAAGTACCGTTGCTTGTCATGACAATACCTACGAATATATGCGGATTTTACCACGGTTATGGACACAAGGCGATTAAAGGACGTCATATTAGAACTTTTGTTGTAAATTGACGAGGATGGACGTTTGAAATCTAAGCTATATGACAAGCGTGATGATGTTAACCTTTTTTGTGAACTGTCCGTTTCTTAACAGCAATATACCTACCTCACAAGCCTGGAGTGAACATTTCACAGTTGATTCGTTACTGTCGAGCGTGTAGTTTGTACATGGATTTTTTTAACAGAGCAAAGCACTGTCCCAAAAGCTGCTTAGTCAGGGATTTGTTCAACATATGTTAATTTTATCCCTCAAGAAATTCTATGTCCGTCACCATAACATCACTGAAAAATGTGACGTGGCATTGTCCGAAATGATAGTGGACATTTTGAGCTATAGTCACGTCTTCTCGGATTTGACTACCGATTATGACATTTTCTTAGAATGACTCACATACAGTGTGAAGGAGGCTGTTAACAGAGCAGGAAATGCTTATCCTTCCGGAGCACCCGATTTCACTCTCAGTTTCACTTGAATTCATACTGTGAGAGCCATTGCTTTTAATGTTGTGTTTTTGTGTCCTGTATATGTCTTATGGCATTGCTTTTTGTGTCTTACGTCAATGTTTTTTGTGTCTTCGATTTAGCCATGGCTTTGGACTTCAGTTTTTGTAAATTTCACACCTATGTTCCTTCGCTGTTCTTCTGTCGTTGTTTTAAATGACAAAGGATCGCTGAAACAGTGAATTTATTTTTACATATGACCATTAAGACAACTCATGACTCTCCCAAGAAGATCAGATCAAAATATTTGGAAATTCTTAAACCGACATACTTGCAAAAGCTGCTTGAAACAAATAACCTATATACTATACATTTGTAAAAAGGAAGCCAACTGATCTGTTCAATGTTCAGAACCAACAATAAGATGAAAAATGTTGAAACCTTGATGCACTGTCAATCATTCATTGATGCAAAGTAATAAAACATTAATCTACCGTGAATTCAACTAATCTTTATGCTTTAAAAAAAGCATCTGTTACAATTAATATTGGGTAGGAATTCAGCTTTAAAAATCAAATATCCGAAAAAAAAATCGAAATATAGCTAACATAAACCGAGACAGAAAGTTTAAGACAAATTGAGATAGAAAACTTTACAAAAATGCAACTAAAATAAGACAGTAGCCAGTTTCGCTAGGTACTTTCAAATAATGATTATGATTTGTCTCTCGCGTGGAAACTATAATAAGAATAAAAAAAAAAAATTATGAATCTTTGGAATAACGGTAGTTTTTTTTGTCATCTGACGGGTTTAGTTTTTTTAAAAGTCCTACTTCATTGATTCGAGAATATTGATAAAGTCGCTCAAAATGAATAAAATATGTTTTATTGGTTCTTTCGGAGGGACATTTTTTTCTCTGTGCAAATTTTTCGTCGTTTTAGTAAATTTTAAAGCATGGTGTATCTGAAAAATGCATCTGGATTTTATAACTCAGTATAAACAAATGGGAAAACTTTGTCAATATACACTTTCCGTCAGTTTTGTCTCAATGATAATAACTGTAACCTTGTCACTCAGTAAAATTTGTATTGGGCTTTGACAATTACCTTATGAGCGCTGAGGATAATGAATATCGAAGATAGCCGAACTCTACAAAGTGTAGGTAATATTATTATTAATCATTATAAACTGCATAATTCTTACAGTTATTTTTTATCTTCATATACATTGTAATGCGATGACAGATACGAGACTTTCATGTTTGGAAATGGAAACAATTCCTGGAAGACGGTGAAACTAGAACCAGACTGCATTTTTGATGGTTTTACAATTTCGCGTTTATTATGGAATATATTGACAATGAAAGGATATGGAGTAAATGACCATGGGACAAAGTCTTTATACATACATTATTAATCCATGCAGTAAACAAGGTTTTTATTATTGTTCTTAATCTAGTATCTATGAGGCATTTAACAATGAGCTATGCAGTCTGCTTTCGGACATTTCTTTACTCAGGAAAAAGAATTGTGTCAGTAAATCGAAACATCCACACTATATAAACAATACGTGCATTTACTTCATTAAATCAATTTATGTCTTGCTATTTTAATTAAAATGATATTGCAATTAGCCAAAGCAACCATATTGTCGTTCAAAAATTTGTATGCTTAGCTTTGCTTAAGGTATTTGTTCTGTTTTCTCTAAAGGCAGTCCTTACAGTTACTTACAGTTTTGGTCCTAGCTAGAATCCTGACCGCTATGGTCAGAGCAATTGCTACTCTGACCTATTCTACCCATGATCGTTCTTCTTAAGTCTGTTCTTGACATGACCGTTATACCCAAGTCTGTTCTTGTTATGACCGTTCAATATAAGTCTGTTCTAGTCATGACTGCTTTAAGCTGACCTGTTCTAGCTTGTCACAGCCCTGACGAATATTTATAACGTCGAAAATTTACAACTATTTCATATATTTTAAGAAGTTACATTATGAAAACGAAATAATACTGAAACAAAATAAAAAAACAGACTTATAAAATTAATTATTCAGATATTAAATTGCATTTTGTAAGTGGTCTTTTCCGGTGATTATTTACTTTTGCTTGTCCAGATAAATTTAAAAAATGTATGAGTCATTTATTTCCATAGTTTACCGTAAATTTATGATCATAAATATAAAAAAAATAGGAAAAAATGCCAAAACATGTCATAATTATCAGATTACGCACAAATATTTATAGAAATTCGTAAAATTAGATAATAATTTATAATTTATTTAAACGGTTTTTTTTTGTAAAAAAAGAAATACCGTTACCTCTATTTTAATATCCAGATTAATAATTCTAGAACCAGATCAGCCATGGCCAGAGCGGACTTTATAATAACAGTCATGACCTTAACAGACTTGGCAATAACGGTCATAGCAAAAACAGACTTAGAAAATGTATCCTTTCGTAAAATATTAGGTAGAACGGTCATGGCTAGAGCAAACTTAGTTAGATTGGTCATGGCTAGAGAAGACATAATTCTATTCCCGGAACAGACATGGTTGTAGGACTAATCTTAGGCTGCTCTAAATTACTCCAAATTAACTTTTAGCTTTTCTCGTGACTGCTCTCTAAGTTAACTTTGGCGAGAGGTTATGTCTGCACCCCACTGTTACAACTTAGACTGTGTATGCGGTAGAATCATAGGGAAACTTAAAATTACTTAACACGAATACAGAATAAATATCTTATTATATACCACAGATCTCAATTTATTATGTTTTGATTATCTTGCAGCTATTTATTATTTTTCTTTTAGGTGGGTGTGGGTAGAAAAAATATGGTTTTGTCAAATTTGCTTGTCTTCCTGCACTTGCTACTCTGGTTTCTGACATTAAATATTTGTTAAAGGGATGATTTATTTTTGAAAACGTTGATAAGCAAGATCATCTCTCTTAATCTGATGTCTCTGTTAGTTTATGTAAATATTAAGAATCATATGACAGTGTTATCGTAAAGATAAAACAAATATAAATATTTACCAGTACAGTTTTGCTTAGTCCTAAAAATTCATTATCACATGTTTTTGTCAGGTACGTTTTGATTTCATAATATCTATTGTAGACTTTGTTACTCACGATACCACTTTTGATGTTGATGATTGATAAATAAGATAAACATTTGAAGGATGAAATGTTAAGTTAACATTGTAAATATCTGTATTCGTACAATAGATAATGAATAATATTCCCATAATAAAACTCATACCAAGGCAACATATTTGTTCAATTTGAACTTTTAAACAAAAATTAAGGATAACTGTTCAGTAATGTTTTGTTTTTTTTTTATTATTTTTGTTTTTGTTTTTGATTTTGTTTGTTTGTTTGTTTGTTTGTTTGTTTGTTTGTTTGTTTTTTTTTGTTGTTGTTTTTTTTTTGTTTTTTTTGTTTTTTTTTGTTTTTGTTTTTTTCTGTATTTTTTGTTGTAATCCAATAACATAATACCGAAGTTACTGTCTCATCAGTACAGATAAAATCTAAACTTTTGGAAGACCATAAACTCAAAGATGATTAAATACTGATATAGAGCAAATAACCAAATATGATCTAAATGGAAAGCCAAAATCAGCTAAGAACAAGGGATTAATCATAGATTAATCAAGGGATTAATCATAGATTTAAATGTTGCAAATATCTGTTATTGACTAAGATTACTTGTAGGCCAAGAAACACTACTAAAATATTTGAGTTTATTATTTTCTTTTGGAAAACTACTGATTCTTTATTAAAAGAGGAGTCTCCCTCTCATGAAATTCCACCACTACAAAATCCATTTGATAACAATTTATTAGTGTATTAAATGAATAAAAAGGCAGATGAATTGAACCAATATTTTTGTTCTATTACAAATTCAAATGACGATGGAAAAGAATTACCTGATTTTGACGGGCGTTGGATGGGGGTTCTATCAAGTATAGTGGAGACGGAGGAGGAAATTGTTGATATAATTTCAATTTTAGATGCGAACAAAGCGATAGGTTCTGATAAAATAAGCAATAGAATGCTTAAGGCTGTTAAATCAGAAGTGTCAAAACCGTTGTGTTTATTATTTAATAAGTCGTTACAATCAAATATTTTCCAGATGATTGGAAAATAGCTAATGTGATGCCGCTGTTTAAAAGTGGGGATAATTCACTCCGCTCAAACTATAAACCTGTTTCCCTCCTTTCTTGTATTAGTAAAATTTTAGAAAAAAATTGTGTACAAACATGTTTTAACCATTTATATACGAATAATCTACTATACAAATATCAGTCAGGTTTTATTCCAGGATGTTCCACGAGTCATCAACTTATTGAAATTTATCATACTCTTTTTGAAGCTTTGGAAAATAAACAATTAATAAGCATAATATTTGCTGATGTTAGTAAGGCGTTTGATCGTGTTTGGATTAAAGGATTAGTTTTAAAACTCGAAAGATATGGTATAAAGGGAGATCTGCTCAAATGGCTGAAAAATTATCTGACACATAGATCACATAGAGTAATTATAAAAGACACACTTTCAAAGGTAGGGGTGTTAAAAGCAGGCGTGCCGCAATGATCAGTACTTGGACCTTTACTCTTCTTGGTGTACATAAATGATATAGCGGACGAAATGGTAGGATTGACCAGACTTTTTGCAAACGACACATCTTTTGGTCACACAGCATATGATGAAACCACTTTAAAAATATGATTAACATCGATCTTGAAAACATTAAATTGTGGGCAGACCAATGGTTGGTTCAATTTAATCCTTCAAAAACAGATACATGTATTTTAATATTTAATGTTAGGAATCAGTTAAACACATGGTCGTTTGAATTCGACAATACAGAGCTACATACTGTGAATAAGCATTAACATTTGGGTATTATTTTTAGTAGTGACTGTAAATGGACACACCACATTGATTACTTAAGGGTATCTAAACAACTAAATGTTCTTAGAAAACTAAAATTCATACTGAAAAGGGAATATCTAGAGAATATATATTTTACTTTCATTCGACCTATGTTTGAATATTCATCAGAAGTTTGGGACAATTGCGGACAACGGAATTCAGAGAGATTAGAAAAAATACAAATTTGAGGCAGCCCGTATAGTAACAGGTCTTCCTAGTTATTGTAGTCTGGAAATAATTATCGTGAAACAGGGTGGGAAAATTTATCACACGACGGGAGGTTAAAAAATTGTTTATTTTATAAAATATATAGTGGGGATAGTCCCGAATATTTGTCTGAACTGGTTCCCCCTACTATTGGAGAATTAATGAATTATAACTTAAGAAATCGTCAAAATATAAATCAGCCGTTGAACAGACTTACATTATACCAGAACTCATATTTTCCGGCTGCAATTAGTTCCTGGAACTCTTTAGATTTAAATATTAGACAGTCACAAAATAACATACGTTATAACGCAATACAAAATTGTACATTTCCAAATTATATGTTGTCCATTGTTGACTCCGGGGAAAAATCAATCATGGTTCACAGTGTTTATAAAGTTCGTTCACAAGGTATTAATAATATTAGAATTAAACTAACCATATTAAATTATGTAAATCACTATTTCACATAAAAAAGTTCATTGCGTACCACACTTAAAGTTCAATAAGGTCATTATGTAGTTAACTAACAAAATGGTCAGCTCAGATTCATTTAATAGATTGGACTGTATCAATTTTCTCAAGTTCAAGGATATATTCTATTCATTATTCTAATATTAATGCCTTAATTACCTGGAAAATTTCTATATTATGTAATCACATGTCTATTACTGTATATATTATGTATGTAATGGAGAAGATGTTATAAGTTAAAGTATCTTATCCATTTGTCTATCTTTTGACAATAAAATATGTTGACATTTTTGGATGTTTGGGTTTTCGATTACAGGAGTGCACAATTGTTGACTACCGTTTTTATATGAGATGTAGATTTTCGAAGCGCCCATCGCGAAACTCAGTGCTTTTTAAATATATGATCACAAAATACAAAAAATACCAAAGTTGCATAATTAACAGTAATACACATGTTTCAAGAGTAACCTCTTATCAACAGCATTAGGATTGCAGAGGAATACTCAAAATTTGATATTACATGGCGATCATTCGTTACATTTTCAAAACAGTTCACACCGAATGAATAAGTTCATTTTTCATGAAATTTTATCCTAAAATGTCAACTATTTTTTACTTGAACATGTGGAAATTCAGTTTTGGGAATAATAACATACAGAAACATTTTTCAGTCAGTCTCAGTAAAAGCTTTGATATTATATAAGGGTCACTTGCAGTGGAAAGTAATTAATTAAATTACAATTACTTCCCAAAATGCTCAATTAAATTACAATTACAGTTACAAGAATTTTGTAATGCAATTAAATTACAATTACTTTGCAAATGCTATTTATGATGCTAACAAATGAAAATTACTCAAAGAATCACGAAGGAAACCATAACATACCTATTATTGCAAAATTAAGTAACCACCAAAAGTTGACTGATGTGATTACTTTTAAAGTTTATTTACATCAAATCTTCAAATGTTATGTCTTCTTGCCTAAACATATCACACCCAAACGTTTATCGATTCTTCCTACTGTTTGTGTAGTTATTTACTGACTGGAAAGTAAACTCAGTAATATTTTGAGTTATTCCGAATTACCTCTTTTGCAGCCAACTGACTCGTGTCAAACTTTCAAATATAACTGTTACTTGAATTTAGAATGTTCACGTGAAATATTTGTGAAAGTTTAGTAGACATTTTAAACACAGAAAAAATTAGCAGACAGTATAAACACATCAAAAGAAGGATCACAAATGGAAAATGTACATGCATTTAAAGGGTTGATTTTAGCACTAATCAGACACTAATTAAGATTGTTTGTTCCAAATGGTTTATTCACTTTTGTATTTTGGGGGGGGGGGCAATTAGGGCTTGCTGCTTGGTGTGAGGTTCCAGACTATGTTGAAGACCGAACGGTGACCCCTAGATGCTTTGCTTTGGGTAGTTGTAACCTGTAGATGGGCTGTTGTTTCCTTGACGTTTACCCCATTTCCTTCTTTTTTCATATCATTTAATCACTGACACAAAAGTAAAAAAAATGTTCAGCATATCAAAGTCTACCCCTCTGAAATTTCGATGAAAATCAAAAGGCCTGTATAGGAGTTATTGCTTGTTTTTCAACATATTTTTTTGTTATGCGTTATAATTATCTCCCTTTAAATTCTGTTTTCAAATCTTCTTTGAATAACTTTTCTCTTTTAAGTTTTAGAGAAATTCTCTGCTATTATTTTATTAAAAACATTTATTTCTTTCAATCAAGTGCAAAAAAGGTGTTTTTGTACCCATTTATACATTTAAAAAATATTTTCTTTATCTTTACCTTAGTATACAAAATAATATTTTTTTAAATATACTTATGGTGTCCACAGTGTAGTCTCGGTAAACAAAGGTCTTGCTTTCAAAATGAAGCAGCAGCTTCTAGGTGTTCAAGTCTGCACAGATTGCAAAGACTTTAACTTACTGTTGTTGACTTGTATTCGTCTTGCATAAAATAAGATTTGAACCTGATGCTGACTAAGCTTATGAGATGCTGACTAAGTATCCTTACTTTGGTGCTCATCTGTCTTTTAAAAACTCTAACAGAAAGAGGTGATGTGTAAATTGGAAAATTAAGAAATGCCGTGCTATCACTTTATTAAAAACACTTATTCATTCCATAATCAAGAGCAAAATATTCGTTTTTGTACAAATTTATACAATTTAAAAAAAAATATTTTCTTGAACTGTACCTTAAAATACATAATAATTGTATTTGTATATTCAGTATAAGGTGTCAAAGGTCTGTTCTTTTGTTGGTGCGAAACCAACAAAGGTAGTCAAGGACATTTAACACCCCCAGTAAAGGTCTGTTCTCACCAAACAAATGGCTTGCTTTCGAGATAGATAGCTTTCTGGTAGATCCAGAGTTCATTACCGGACTGACTAATACCGACTGTGACAAAACCGGACTTTTCACTGGCAGTGTGACGGGTACAATGCGTAGAGCAGAACATGTTAACCCTTCCGGAACACCTGATGATACTTCCGGTTTTCAGTGGTAGTTCACACTGTCAGCTGCTTTAGTTTTTAGTGTTGTGTTTTATGGCACATTTGTCATCTTTTAGTTTCGTCTTCGTTGCTATGCTTGCGATACCCTTTTTATCCTTGGTATTGTCCGACCACTTAATACACCCACATAAGCTTTTCAAACTTTTACCTTGGTACTGTTTTAGGGTACGAGAAGTAACACGTACCATGGAATTTAATTGGTTTTGTCTAAGGGCTAGAAAATGACGATTACCAATAGGTCATCACACAGATCTTTCAATACTATATTTTAGCTGGCTGTATGACGGGTGCCATACGTTTAGCAGATCATGCTTACCCTTCCGGAGCACCTAATGATAACCCAGTTTTTATAGGGGTTCACACTGCTAGTGTTTTAGTTTTGTGGCGTTCTTGTTCATTTTTGTTTATTTGTTTTGTCTTTGTCATACTGTCTCAATTCGTGTTGCTGTGAATTGTCGTGATATTAGATTTACGATTTTAGAATTTCCCCTTTCTTTTTCTTGCTTCGGTATTCGTTTGCCGATATATTACTAATAGGCAGCAGTTTATAGGTAGCCTGCATAGACTGTTGCAATTTAACAAAGACTTAAATGAACTGTTGATGACTTGTATGCATCTTGCATAAAAATAGATTTGAAACAAATATGGCATAACGGAAAAGCTTATCAGGTGCTGACTAAGTATTATGGTGTAACACAACTAATTCGGAACCCAGTCAGGCACATATGTGAATATAGTCCTTATTTGAGACAACATAGTTCCAAAGAAGTGTTAATAGTGTCGTAGATTTAAAAGGTTGACTAGTCATTATGAATCAAATTGAGAAAGCATTCAAAAGAGATTCTTTTAAGCCCACATTTATACCATTTCCTTGAAAATTAAAGATTTTATCAAAGTTGAAAGCGGAGGTATTTTTCCCGTGAAAACACAGACAAGAAGTACCTATCCCTAGGCTGTGAACTTCCGGGAACCAGTTTTCTCTTATATTACAGTTAAGGTCGGTTGACTTTTTCATGAGGGTTTACCAAAAGATGTGTCTTTCAGATGAGACATGTGTCACTTTTTTTGAACTTCAGATACAAATTCTACGAACGCAGAAACATGTGCAATTTAACATGGGAGGCAATGGGAGACGGAATTAGTTGTGTTACACCTTTTACTTAAAAATAGCAAAAAATATTTCTTTCTCTAATACTGTTAATTCAATTGAAAAACGTTCTAGTTTGATCCATTTTGTTAAAATATAATTGATTTTATGACAAATTCGTTTGTGAAACCATATTTAGGTCTCAAAATTGCTGTTACGTAATAACTTAAGGGATTTTTGAATAAAAGTGAATGCGTATAGAGAAAAGTTCGGAAACTAGTATTTCTCGTTGTTTCATAACTGTCATGTCACTAGAGAATGATGATCAAAGAATATTTTAGCAAAAAAGATAGACATTTTGCAATAGTCTTGAAAATTAAAGCTGGATTTCCGGTGCAAATCACTACAATTCTACGATTTGCTTTGCACGGAAACGATTCTCATAAATCATTCCCAAGTCTTTTTAATGGGCTATAAACGTCTGTATTGCATACCAATACACTAGATTACACTGATTTTACTAAATAAAGTTATTAACTAATAAAAGTTTTGCAGATAGTGAGCAGATTCATTCACAGATATTTGCATTTTCTCGAAAAAAAGGGGGGGGGTGTACCCGGCCTATGAACAACATGCTTCAAATCAAGAAATACCACAATATACATGTTTTAAACAACTTCATATCATTTGTTAAATTACTTTTTGTAACCCAGACGCGCTTTTCAAAATATCAGACTGTAACAGTTTTAATGTCTATAGCACAGAAGTCGAAATTTTGTTAAATCCAAGTGCAAAAGCACTGGAAGCACCGTTTGCAAATTGGTCCACAAATTTTGTAAATATCGACTAATGCATAAAATACGGTTATTGTTTTCTTGCATAGACAACAAAGATGAAAAATATACAGATACAAGAGCGTTGGAGGGAATTTTTTTTCTGTTATAGGTGTAACACAACTACTTCGGAACCCAGTCAGGCACATATGTGAATATAGTCCTTATTTGAGACAACATAGTTCAAAAGAAGTGTAAATAGTGTCGTAGATTTAAAAGGTTGACTAGTCATTATGAATCAAATTGAGAAAGCATTCAAAAGAGATTCTTTTCAGCCCACATTTATACCATTTCCTTGAAAATTAAAAATTTTATCGAAGTTGAAAGCGGAGGTATTTTTCCCGTGAAAACACAGACAAGAAGTACCTATCCCTAGGTTTGACCTTCCGGGAACCAGTGTTTTCATATATTACAGTTAAGGTCGGTTGATTTTTTCATGAGGGTTTACCAAAAGATGTGTCTTTTAGATGAGACATGTGTCACTTTGTTTGAACTTCAGATACAAATTCTACGAACGCAGAAACATGTGATATTTAACATGGGAGGCAATGGGAGACCGAATTAGCTGTGGTACACCTTTTACAAAAAAATAGCAAAAAATATTTTTTTCTCTAATACGGTTCTTTCAATTGAAAAACGTTCTAGTTTGATCCATTTTTTAAAACCTGACCCAAAGGGTCAGTGTGAGGTCTTGCCATCACTTGGCGTCCGTCGTCCGTCGTCCGTCGTCCGTCCGTTAAACTTTTCACATTTTCATCTTCTCCTATGAAACTACTGAAGAAAATTCAACCAAACTTTACTTGAATGATGTATGGAAGGTCCTTTACAAAGATTGCTCATTTCATTCCGATCCGACAAAAAGCATGGCCGCCAGCGTTTAGGTTTAACATTGGACCCTATTGGAAAAATCACATTTTCATCTTCTACTCTGAAACCACTGAAGCAAATTTAACCAAACTTTACAGGAATGATGTACTAAAGGTCCTTAACAACGATTGCTCATTTCGTTCTGATCCGACAAAAAACATGGCCGCCAGCACGGAGCATGGTTTAACATTGGACGCTATGGGAAAATCACATTTTCATCTTCTGGTCTCAAACAGCTGAAGCAAATTCAACCAAACTTTACAGGAATGATGTATGAAAGGTCCTTTACAATGATTGCTCATTTTGTTCCGATCCGACAAAAAACGTGGCCGCCAGCGTGGAAATTAGGTTTAACTTTGGACCCTATGGGAAAAATCACATTTTCATCTTCTGCTCTGAAACCACTGAAGCAAATTCAACCAAACTTTACAGGAATGATGTACTAAAGGTCCTTAACAAAGATTGCTCATTTCGTTTCAATCCGACAAAAAACATGGCCGCCAGCGCGGAATTTAGGTTTAACATTGGACCCTATGGGAAAAATCACATTTTCATTTTCTGCTCTGAAACTGCTACAGCAAAGTCAACCAAACTTTATAGGAATGATGTACTGAAGGTCCTTAACAATGATTGCTCATTTCGTTCCGATCCAACAAAAAACATGGCGGCCAGCGCGGAACTTAGGTTTAACATTGGACCCTATGGGAAAAATCACATTTTCTTCTTCTGCTCTGAAACCACTGAAGCAAATTCAACCAAACTTTACAGGAATGATGTATGGAAGGTCCTTAACTAAGATTGATCATTTCGTTTAGATCCGATAAAAAACATGGCCACCAGCGCAGAACTTAGGTTTAACATTGGACCCTATGGGAAAATTCTATGGGAAAATTCACATTTTCTTCTTCTCCTCTAAAACGACTGAAGCAAATTCAACAAAACTTTACAGAAATGATGTACTAAAGGTCCTTAACAAAGATTGTTCATTTCGTTGCGATCGGATAAAAAACATGGCCGCCAGCACGTAACATAGTTTAACATTGGCCCTATGGGAAATTCACATTTTCATCTTCTCCTCTGAAACCACTGAAGCAAATTCAACAAAACTTTACAGGAATGTTGTATGAAAGGTCCTTTTCAAAGATTGCTCATTTCGTTCCGATCTGATAAAAAACATGGCCGCCAGCGCGGAACTTAGCTTTAACATTGGACCCTATGGGAAAATTCACATTTTCTTCTTCTCCTCTGAAACCACTAACATGTTGCAATCATTTCAATATATAAAATAAGAAATATGTGGATATTTTTATATTGAAATCCATTCATCTTCAATTTTTCTAGAAGTAAGTTTTAAAGGTCTGTTTGACTAGGCGTTAAAGTTGACATGCACAGAACACGCACGCGAATTTGCTGGCTATACACACACGATACGTGTGACTGAATACGGAAACGTGCATTTCTGTATTTGTCATTGTTTTAAGTTATCATAAAAAATCAAATAAATAATAACTAGTAATATCTAGAGATGATATACATACAATGTGTGTGATAAAAAAATAAATCAAACAAGACCTCTGTTATTCAAGGGGACGACCATGTTATTGGGGGGGAGGGGGGGGCTGGGCGATTTTGCCTTGAAAATTTTATTTATTTTGTACCAAATTTCGGAAAGATTATTTATTTTTACCAAATTTCACATAAATTATTTGCATGCATTTCAAAACAAAAATTATTCTTCAAATAAAATTAAAGTATTTATTTTCCGGACAAGTAAGATTAGATTATATCAATTTTCACTGCCACCGGGATTAAATAATTTATTTTCAAACTCGCCCAAGCTCAACCCCCCCCCAAATCAATATGGTGTTCTCCCCGAACAGTTTATATAATTAACAATGAAGTGATATGGATCAAATGCAAATGAGACAAAATCTCTACAAATATATGGTAAAATTAAGCAATTGAACAATGTTTCTTTTGTTTATTGTTCTTGATCTTCATTACTCTCGTGTTTTTTTTTCCTTTTTTTTTATTTTCCAATAAAATGTTATACGCCATTACCAGATAGTTATTAAACAAATGAATTTAGATCTGTTTAGAAAAAAAAGGAATTTATGAAATACATTTGAATTTACTTCACACTAAATATCGAAGGTTGGAGAAGCAGTCATTTCAAACAACTAACACAACTAGCAGTAATTTGTGTTTAACTTTTACTTCACAAGCGAAACAGATAGTACTTATTTGAGGTAATAAATAATGCGAAGACACTTTTTTGTCATCTCAGGAAGCACTGTCGCGGATCCAAAAGGGGGTGTCTGAGGTTTGGAAATCCGCCTTTTCTGAGAAAAAAAAATTAGGGCAGAGATATATGATATAAACTGGCAAATAAATTACTGGAACGCTTTTCTCTGGAACCCCATGCAAACAAGCTTTGTTCGTAGAACACACGAGTTCGTAGAAACTAGTAGTGAAAAAGATGGGCTCTAGTTGAAATTAGTCAAATAAAAAGTTTTGAAGATTAAATATAATAAAAACTAGATTTGCAATTGCAAGCAATAGCTGATGTCGCCCCAGACGTCCAAGTTGATAATTCCATATTGTTCGCAGAGTCAAAATCTACCTAGAAATCAATTTTCATTGAAATCGGAGAATGTTGAAATTTTGACATATTTTGACGGCCATCTTGATTATGGCGGACATTTTGCAAAATTTCTTCGCATGGATTCCTTCCTCTTATCTTATTCAACATTAATACAAAATATGAACAAATTCTGCCATTCAGTTCCAGATTTATTGAGTCCTGAATATTTTGACTTAAAATGGTGGCCATCTTGAAAATGGCAGCCATATGAAAATTTTTGTTAGTGCATGCACATCTTCTCATGGTGGTTCAACTTTGTGCCAAGTATGAATGAATTCTGTCCAGGCATCTTTGAGAACAAAGCCGGACAAAAGTCATTGGAAGAAAATAAAAGAGAAAAGCAATAACAACTAGATTTGCAATTGCAAGCAATAGCTGATGTCGCCCCTGACAGCCAATTAGATGATTCCAGCTTGTTCGCAGCATCAAAATCTACCTAGAAATCAAGTTTCGTTGAAAATTAATTAATCATCCAAATATACACTTTGATTTTCCCACCTTTTTTGTGGCTTCCATTGCAACCAGTGCTATATTGAAGTCTTGGACATCAGAAACCTTTCCCAAATGTCCTAGGCAACCTTTCTGTAAATTTTCATCCAATTCTGAGCACTTTGATTTTCCCGCCTTTTGCCATTTCCATGGCAACCAGTGCCATATTGAAGTCTTGGACATCGGAAACCTTTCCCCCATGTCCTAAGCAATCTTTCTGTGAATTTTCATCCAATTTTGAGCACTTTGATTTTCCCGCCTTTTTTGCCATTTCCATGGCAACCGGTGCCATACTGAAGTCTTGGATATCGGGACCTTTCCCCAATGTCCTTAGCAACCTTTCTGTAAATTTGCATTCAATTCTGAGCACTTTGATTTTCCCGCCTTTTTTGCAGTTTCCATGGCAACCAGGTGCCATTTTGAAAATTTTTGGTGGTGCATGCACATCTTCTCATGGTGGTCCAACTTTGTACCAAATATGATTGAATTCTGTCCAAGCATGATTGATTAAATTTCAATTTTCATTAAAATTGGACGAATTTCGAATTTTTCGTATTTCGGTCCCAATCTTGGAAATGGCCGCCACTTTGAAATTTTTTTTCTTGCATGTACCCCTCCAGATAGTGTTCCAACTTTGTATTAAATATGAATGATTTCTGTCCAGGCATCATTGAGATATAAGCCGGACAAAAAGAGGTGGAAGAAAGAAAGAAAGCGTAATAATAACTAGATTTGCAATTGCAAGCAATAGCTGATATCGCCCCAGACGTCCAAGTCGATGATTCCATCTTTATTCGCATCGTAACAATCTACCTAGGAATAAATTTTCAATGAAATCGGACAAAATGAAAATTTTTTCATATGTCAGAAATCCAGGCCACAAATCACTTCCACACATCGTTAGCAACCTGTCTGTAGAATTTCATTCATTCAATTCTGAGCACTTTCAATTTTCCCGCCTTTTTTCCTATTTCCATGGCAACGGATGTCATTTTGAAGTCTTGGACACCAGAAACATTTTCCCCATGTTCTTAGCAACCTTCTTCTTAATTTTCATCCAGTTCTCAGTATTTTGATTTTCCTGCCTTTTTTGTCGTTTCCATTGCAACCGGTGCCATATTGAAGTCTTGGACATCGGAAACCTTTCCCCCATCTCCTAAGCAACTTTTCTGTAAATTTTCATTCAATTCTGAGCACTTTGATTTTCCCGCCTTTTTGCCATTTCCATGGCAACTGCTGCCATATTGAAGTCTTGGACATTTGAAACCTTTCCCTCATGTCCTAAGCAACCTTTCTGTAAATTTTCATCCAATTTTGTGCATTTTGATTGTCCCGCCTTATTTGCCGTTTCCATGGCAACCGGTGCCATATTGAAGTCTTGGACTTCGGAAACCTTTCCCCCATATCCTAAGCAACCTTTCTGTAAATTTTCATTCAATTCTGAGTACTTTGATTTTCCCGCCTTTTTTGCCATTTCCATGGCAACCGGTGCCATTTTGAAAATTTTTGTTGGTGCATGCACATCTCCTAATAGTGATCTAACTTTGTGCCAAGTATAAATGAATTCTGTCAAGGCATCTTTGAGATTTTATGATTTTCCTTGAAATCCGAAAAATTTCAAATGTTGACGTAACTTGGCCGCCATCTTGGAAATGGCAGCCATTTTGAAAATTTTTTTTGGTGGAAGTACAACTTCATAAGGTGATCCAACTTTGTACCAAATATGAATGAATTCTGTCTAGGCATCATTGAGAACCTGCGTGGACAAAAAGAGGTGGAAGAAAGAAACAATAATAATAATAATGAATAATGAATAACAAAGTACAATATGTCGTCCCGACTACGTCTGGGGCGACATAACTAGATTTGCAATTGCAAGCAATAGCTGATGTCGCCATGACAGCCAATTAGATGATTCCAGCTTGTTCGCATCATCAAAATCTACCTAGAAATCATTTTTTGTTGAAAATCAGTTTATCATCCTATTTTGAGTACTTTGATTTTCCTGCCTTTTTTGTCATTTCCATTGAAGCCAGCGCAATATTGAAGTCTTGGACATTGGAAACCTTTCCCCCGTGTCCTAAGCAACCTTTTTGTAAATTTTCATCCAATTCTGAGCACTTTGATTTTCCCGCCTTTTTGCCATTTCCATGGCAACCGGTGCCATATTTAAGTCTTGGACATTGGAAACCTTTCCCCCATGTCCTAAGCAGCATTTCTGTAAATTTTCATCCAATTTTGAGCACTTTGATTTCCCCGCCTTTTTTGCCATTTCCATGGCAACCGGTGCCATATTGAAGTCTTGGACATCGGAAACCTTTCCCCTATGTCCTAAGGAACCTATCTGTAAATTTTCATTCAATTCTGAGCACTTTGATTTTCCCGCCTTTTTTGCCGTTTCCATGGCAACCGGGTCATTTTGAAAATTTTTGGTGGTGCATGCACATTTTTTAATAGTGGTCCAACTTTGTGCCAAGTATGAATGAATTCTGTTCAGGCATCTTTGAGAAAATAAGTGGACAAAATGTGTGGAAGAAAGAAAGAATAATAATAATAATGAAGAAACAGAGGAAAAACAATATGTCGTCCCGACTACGTCTGGGGCGACATAATAATAATAACAAGTGATAACTGTGTTCGCAAGCGAAACACAAAAGTCTCCCAAACGAACTCCCATATCGGACTTCAAGGCATTACGAGACTCCTTTTCAGAAAAAAATTTGGGCAGGGATTCCCCTAACAACCTTTTTAATACATATCACAAAATTCCTCCTTTTTTGTCAGAAAACCTGATTTTCCAAAAAATACATTTCTGGTTTTGTTTCCATGGCAACAAAGTGCTCTATTGTCCATTACATCCAATTTCAGACCCTTTCCAAAAAAAAAAAAAATTGGGCAGGGGTTCCCCTTATAACCTATTTAATATAAATTTCACAAAATTCCTTATTTTTTATTAGAAAACTCAATTTTTCAACAAAAAATATGTTTCTTGTTTACGTTCCATGGCAACAAAGTGCTCTTTTTTCCATAGCAACCAATTTCAGACCCTTTCCAAAAAAAATTTGGGCAGGGGTTCCCCTTATAATCTATGTAATACATATTTCTCAATATCCCTTATTTTTTATCAGAAAACTCAATTTTTCAACAAAAAATACGTTTTTGGTTTTCTTTCCATGGCAATCAAGTGCTCTTTTGTCAATTGCGACCAATTTCAGACCCTTTCCAAAAAAAATTTGGACAGGGGTTCCCCTTATATGCTATGTAATATATATTTCTCAAAATTCCTTATTTTTTTATTAGAAAACTCAATTTTTCAACCAAAAATATTCTTCTGGTTTTGTTTCCATGGCAACCAAGTGCTCTTTGCTCCATTTCAGCCAGTTTCAGACCCTTTCCCCCAAACAATTTGGGCAGGGGTTCCCCTTATAATCTTAGTAATACATATTGCTGTTATTAAAATACTTTTATCAACAGAAACTACTATTTTCCCAAAATTTCCATTTTTTGGTATGGTTTCCATGGCAACGGTAGTTATTTTGAAATTTCCAATGCTGTGGAACTGTTCCTTACATGACCTTCAACTTTCCCATGAAGTTTCATGGAGCTAGTTATTTTAGTTTTTGAGAAACAGTGAAAAATATGATGAAAATCATTCAAAATTTCATTTTCCCATAGGGTTACTATAGGACTACCCCACTCCTTTTTAATACCCTGAACAGTACCCTTAATGAACCCCCCTTTAAAAATTTTTTAATGATTGCAAATCTATATACATAGGGCTTATATGCTACCAAGTTTGAAACTTCTGGGTCCAATCGTTTCTGAGATCTACTGCGGACAAGTTCATTAGGACAAGAATAAAGAAAGCTGGAAGAATAATAATAACAAGTAATAACTGTGTTCGCAAGCGAAACACAAAAGTCTCCCAAACGAACTCCCATATCGGATACCAAGGCATTACGAGACTCCCTTTTGAAAAAAAATTGGGTAGGGGTTTCCCCTCATAACCTAGGTAAAAACATAATTTATGGTTTTGCTTCTATGAAAACAAAATGCTCTTTTGTCCATTACATCTAATTTCAGACCCTTTCCAAAAAAAAAAAAAAAAAATT